>JAPTGZ010000016.1:18890850-18903234 GCA_029814645.1 Fowleria isostigma | reverse complement strand
AAAAAAAAAAAAAAAAAAAAAAATACAGATGAAAATATTACAATAAATAGCAATAAACCACTTAAGAATGGTTAAATATAGAGAAACATTCATTTGTGAAGTGACACATATGTCACACTGGGTCCTTATGGGATAATTACTACTTGTAGGTGATTCCATTGATGAGTGTTTGGCTGCTGATACTTGAGTCTGGTAAAGTCCCGGTTACCTACTCACAATACACACTTCTCACAGATAAGAGAGGCGGGGTGGGATGAGGGGGTGCGATCAGTACATACCTGATCATCCTAAGACGAGACTCACAATGGATTTTTAGGAGAGATTTGTACTGTTACGACATGTTTTTAGTTTGTTCTTACCTCTTTACTGTGTTGTGTTTTTTATGTTTTAATGTCTTTGCTTGCTTGAGTTGCATCCTGCTGTGTGCCCTATACTTTGTCAAAGTACTACACTTAGTTCTAAAAGGGGTTATGTAAATAAAGTTAGTATTACAGAATTCACCAACCAGTTGTGGATCCAGAATTTCCAAATGACCAGAGGTGGCAAAAGTACTCACATTCTGTACTTAAGTAGAAGTACAGCTGGCATGTGCAAAAATACTCTCATAAAAGTAGAAGTACTGATTTAACTGCTTAAGTAACAGTGAAAAAGTACAACTTCTTAATTGTAATAAAGAACTAAAGTAAATAGTGAAACTGCATTTATACCATGAATGAAATGATACTTAACTGGACAAAATTATAAAAGTGTCTGTTGACTAATTCCACAGTGAATGAAGCGACATGTTCTATGTACTGTCACATTTGTTTAGTTTGAAAAAGTAATGGGCCTCTTTTGAGAATATAAAGAGTACAAATATAGATATTTATGAAAAAATGTAGAGAGTAAAAGCAAAAAGTTGCCTGAAAAAGAAACACTCTAGTGAAGTACATATACCTAAAAAATCTACATAAGTACAGTAAGAACATATACTTCATTACTTCCCACCTCTGCGTTTAATTAACTGTTATGTTATTGAACCTCTCATGCCTGTGATTATTGAAAATGCGCAAAATGTGTTTCTATTACACTTTTGTGCAATACTTCTGTATTGAACTGTCTCAAAAACTGCCTCATGAGAGCATTAAACCTTTTTTTGATCTTTGACAGTTTTTGTGACATTTCCATGCTTCCATTACCAGTTTATTACTTTTTATTACATTTTGCACATTTCTGAGGATAATGGAAACCCAGTTTATGAGATACACAAGGACACTGGAGCTGATGTTTGTCTGCTGTGTTGTTTTGATGCACAGAGGGCATATGTGGCGGCTCAAGTGCAGTTCCTCATGGATCAGTCCGACACCATCCTGGCCTATGAGAAGAGAGGCTACGACAAACCGTTTGGGCTCCACCCACTGATGGTATTGACAGACTCGATGAGTTGTACACAGCAGCTGGAGGTCATTTACGGTGAGTATGAAGAGGGCACGGAGGAAGATGCAGCGTTGCATTGGTTTTTCTTCTACTTTGTACAATAACATCAGTTCATACGGTGCTTGAAATCCTTGAATGCTTGGATTTAAATGCTGAAAAGTACTTGCATTTTAGTTGAAGTGCTTTATCCACTTTTTTTTTTAATATTAACTGCCAGGTTAAGATGGCAAACAAAAGTTACTTAGAGAAGTAATGCATTTTGAAAAATAAAACTGACAAAAGAAAATTGTCAGGTGCTCTCAGGTCGACTCTAGGTATATTTTTATCTTAATCACTGTCTGTGCGAGTGTGTCTGAAGAACACCAAGTGGCTTGCCTTTTTTTGGGGATAAAAATGTGCATTCCCTTTGAATTTCTAAACTTTTTGTTGTTATGAAACATAATTTTAGATGTTTCTAGCATAATCCTGAGTATATGTATTCCTGTAGATATGGATTTTACCCCCATGAATAAGATGCTCTGCTGGAAAGTTTTTAAAATGACTCTGAAGTCCTTGTAACATGTGTATGACCTCTGAACATGCAGGTGGAACTGATTGAGACGTTATGTGAACTGTTTTCTCCCATTAGGCGTCAATGAGCTGAAAACTGCTATTTTAACTGTTGTGGAACAGTACGCGGCTAAAGGAAAGGTGAGAAGTACATTTAGTGTTTGATTCACATCCCATCAGGGTGCACTCTTTTTCCTCTTTCATCTCAATGTAATCCATCCTTCTCTTTCAGACGGTCAGTGCAGAAGTTGTCCGTCGCTGTATTGATGAGATACATGATATAAAAAGGTGCGGAACCAATGCTGGAAACCAGTAATATGGAAGACACACTGCTACCATCATATACCTGGTTCATGTGGTGCTTTCAATGAATGTAACTTCTTCCTGCTGAGTAAAATATCAGTTGCTGCCACCAATGTGATTTTAAAAACTTGAAAAAATAAAAATACTGAGCTCCATGTTAATGTAAATTGATGCCTTATAATACTTTGTAATGAAATTTTGTTCTTACTTGACGTTGTTTGCACATTTGATACATCTTTAATTCTGTTGTATGCTTTGAAAAGATGTCTGTAATACTGAATATTTCGCATTAACATGTAGCTGCCACATACATTACTGTGAACATGTTGTGCGGACTTTGATTGTATTAAACCCATTGGAGTGCAAATTTTGGGGGGGGGGGATTATGTGAAGGACTGTCACACTTGAGTTTTACACTTGATCCTAATAAAGTTACTGTTTGTGGACAAAAACAATGAAATCAAATGGATTTCATCATATCAAACCAGTTTATTTTGAGGATGCTCAAGTTGACCACTGTTACGCACCTCTTGAGGTGACAGTAGAAAAATAGATTCAGTGAAACTAAATGCAACGTAATATCAATCTACAAACATGTCATATTCAACACGAGCAATCACACATTTCAGATGGTTCAATTTCAAAAGGTGCTAAATAACACTATGTACACAAACGAGCTACATGAGATTTCAAAGAACTATTTGATGCAGGCTGGTAAGCTGGTAGAAAAGAGCTTGCATAGACATCAAAGTCACTTCTCCAATAAAAGCCCAGCCGCAGGCGGGGGAAGGCACTGACTTCTCTACAGCAAAGAGCAAAACAAGGACTTTTATTCAATGGAACATTGTCCTGGAAAATAAAACAACTACCCAACATGAACATGGGGAGGAATCTGGAGTTTTGCATTTTTTCCCCATGAAGCAAGCTAGATGGAAAATTATTTTTCTGCTTGGCAACTGCTAGGCAGAGAGCTAATATCTTCAGATCCTCTACATATTCCTGTTACTTTTAAAGTAAAGGAAAAAAAGAAACATTTTTACAAACATTGTAATCCACACCACCTACAATATTGAACAAACTGCCCTAAATGCATAACATTTAAGAACAAAATATATTCTGAGACACAATCTTTATACCACACATTCTTAGTGAGAGATCATGACAAAGACAAGTACACAGTGTTGTCCACTACAGTAAAAACACAAACCTTCAACAACCACTAAAATGTGATAGAAACCATTACAAATTCATCAGAACGTGGAATTCAATTCATTATATACAATTTCCATTGGAGATATGAGCCAGCAATCGCCAACTTTTCTTCAATATAAGATTCCTTTTGTTCGAAACTCATTTGTTCCTTTTCCCTTCAACTGAATCGTGTGGCTCCTACAGTGCAATGATACTTGTATGTGAGGTTGTATGCCAGCTACTGGCTGTGACAGGCTTTAATGTGTGCACTTGCAGGGTTCTGGAGCTACTACTGCGGCTCTAACAGTATATTCAACAGTATCAACACTGGCTGTGCAGGTCCACAAGCTCCCATAAGGTGGCGAGACGGAGCCTGGACATGCATCATGGTTTAGCGTTTGGGTTCAGTGAAACCCAACAGTACCACCCAGAGAAACTGCAGTGTATGTTTCTGTAGTGAACACAACAGTCGAATAAGCGATTACAGGGGTAGTGATATGACATCATACTGAATTGAATAAAGTAGCTAAAACTGAATATTCAAAGCACTGGTTAAGGCTTTAGATTGGATTACTTGATGCTATGGGATTAAACATAACGAGAAGGGAGCTCTTGCACACTGACCAGCATACATTGAGACACAGATAGATCATCTCAGACACATCTCTGATATGTACAAACAGACCTGACTAAAGATGGGAGTGTACAGTACTGAGATTGTCTAAACACCTGTGTGTATCAAAGCAGTCTTCTCACACACACACACACACACACACACACCTGTTCAGGTGCACAAAAAAAACAAAAAAAAAACATCCAGCCCTCCATTTGATCACTGTTGCTATGACACCCCTATATTATCCACTGAATAATGAACCCGTCCTCTACGCCTCCACTTATTAAACATCAGGATTCTGCCTCTAACCTCGCCACACACAGACTGTGATAGTTTAAGCCTGACACAATTATCAGACTGGGTTATTGGAGAATGACGAGCTGCATGACCTAGTTCCTGTCGGATCCAATTCCTGCTTTGTGTGACCGGGCCTCGGCCCATTACTCATCAAAATACTGCAGAACCAGAGCCAGAAGGGCTAAACTAGTTGGATGGGTTGCTAGAGGCATGCTACAGGAAGAAAATGGAAATACAAGTTATGAGGGGAATGAAAATAGCCAGACATATTTACATACGATTTTATCACAATGCTCTGCGTCCCAGACTGTGTGCCATTGTTCACTTGTGTAAACTGAGATTCCTATTCTGCCATCTCCCCATTCTTTGCTGAAAATAATCAACACACAAAAGAATATAGTCTTTGTGAAACATCAGTTTCTGCTGAGCTACATCTAGTGTTGTGACCTCGTCAAGCAGGATTCACGTGGCATTGTTCTTCGCAGCCAGACTCAAGACACCGATCCATCCAGTACAGCCCAAGTCATCCTCAAGTCTAGACCAGCAGGACTACACAGGCTTATAGAGATCCATTAGAAGCAAACAGTACAGCTCTAACTCTTTCCATACTCTGACTGTGTGATGGATAGCACAGTGTGATAGAGGTAGCACAAAAAGACAGACCCTATGAATAGCAACTATCAACCAGCCTTTTCCCTGCTCCTCTCAAACACACACATACACACAGGCACACAATTAGTGCTTTGCCATCCATTCTGACTGACAGCGACTCCTCACACTTTCCCTTTTCTTAACTCAACCCCAAGTCCTCTACTGGGGTTAAAGTGCAGATTTCTTGTAAGGGTATTCAGGCTTGTTGGGCGACCTGCGGTCTCTGGTGATCTCCTCACTGACACTGTTTCTGTGAGACTGTTGGAGGGACCCTGGACCAGAGGATTCTCCAGCCAGAACCATGTCCTCAGGTGCATCTCTAGCTACTGTGTGCCGCTCTTCATAGCTGTCCATATTTCCACTAGGGGATCGCAAATGGCCTAAGCCATGAGTCAGGTCTGTTTCATTCGATCTCCCCCTTGGGATGTGTCCCATTCTAGGCTGGGCCCCAGAAGGGCTGGCAAGGACTCCATCATGCCTCTGAGAGGTCATCCCGAGGACATCCAGCCGCAGTGGGTCTGGGGCAGTCCGTCCCTGCGGGTGGCCCTGGGACTGAGAGTCAGAAATGTAGGGGGGTGGATACGAACTGGAGGGGGTGCAGCTGTGGCTGTAAAGGTCTGGTCCTGCAAAAGAGGGCATGGGGTGGGCGGAGGTTGGTGTTGCAGGTCGACAAGAGAACTCATATAGATCAGGAAACTCCGCTTGAGCCTCCAGTTTGGGTTCAGGAGCATGTCTCTTACAGGAGTGTCCGTGTCCGGGACCATGACTATGGCTATGGCTGAGACGGGCAGAAGGGCAGGGCCCATGGGGCAGATGGTGGCCTGAGGGGCCCATGGGACTGTGAGGGCCTTCCCTGTCCATCTCTGCCATGTGTTGCTCCCTCAGAGACATGACTGAGACACCCAGTGCTATGTCAGGCATGAATTCTCTCCTAATAGGCTCCATGCTCATCTGCAGAGTAAAACAGATACATATATGTTCACCAGGTAATTCAATGAAACCCCTGAAACATAAACCATAAACTCACATTTGAATAAACAAAAACACAGGACAAGGACTCGAGGAAGTAACACACACTCACCGCTTGCTGGTCTGAAAGCAAAGCTCGGCCCATAGCCTGCGGGTTGGTGCAGTCTGGGGGTTGGGGCCTGGGCACAGAGGAGTACTCTGAGCTGCCATGCTTGGAGGATGCATGGCGCTGAATCAGGGTGCGGTTACAGGGGTAGGAGAAGGAACGGGTAGGGGTTGGCATGGGCACACGAGGTCGCCAGGCACCTTTGAGCTGGGTGTGGCTGGGTGTTGCAGGGGGGTGGTAAGGGGGAGGTGGAGGAGGTAGGGGAGGATGGAAGCCCGCTACCCCTTCCAGCTCAGTAAACATGCTATCCATAGCTGGGCTGCTGTTTACCCGACAACGACCCACCTGGCGCAGTGCCAGAATTGGACTCTCATCTCCAAATCGCTCATCGGGGAAGAACTTGTACGGGTTCTGAAAAAAACATTCACAACAGAAGCTAAAGAAATTGGAACTGCACACAGTGGTGCTAACCCAACAAGCTCCATCTCAGAATATGTCCCATTCCATTCCAAACAGTTGTTATTCAATATTAGTTCAATGTGTGGAGTGATGTCTGACTGGGGATGGGACAAAAATAATCAATACAGGACTATATCACATTACTTCCTCTTCTGATACATTATCAACACACTGGCAACTAGATATCAATATTTTGAATAAAGCCCATTTGACACATGGGCAGTCAGTGTGTGTGTGTATGTGTTAAAGAGGCAACAAAAACATAAAACAATGCATATATCTGTAAATGGTTTCATCTCAGTTAAACTATTTGATAAAAACTGTTAAACTCTGACTCCCAAATGCAGTGAATAAATACATAATGGAAATTTGTAATTGGCATACAGTTGTAATATGTTTCAATGTGGGTGAAAAAAAAGATGTAATTTTTAAATAATTCTTTTATAAAGGTCCTTGAACTTCTTGCAAAAAATGCATACCAAACTGATTATTATTCAGCACACAGTATTTTTTTTCTGTCTCATACCAAGACTGAAGGGGATGCTTGATCTTGTTTACAACTGGTTTAAAATGCATCATTGGGGACCCAAAAACAAGTGGACAGCTGAGACACATCGCTGCTCACACTTGTTTCTATTATGCGAGTGCATGGTGTACAGCTGATCACCTCTAATGTCACTTCCATTAGAAAGTCAAAGGGCATGGTGCACAGTTACCGCAAGACAACCACCAGATTTGTTTCACACAGGCTAGCTAAGGAAACCAGAATGTCTGAAGAACTAAAACACAGCACAAGTAAACTATTTCAGTGTTGAGGTCATATATCAGTACTCTCTTATATTTAGGTGAGCACACCCAAAACTAGAAAAAAAATAGGACTGACGCTCCTGTAGTACAAGAGCATATTTAAAGACATTAACTGACATTCATTTCACCTTTCAAATTTTAAATTTCTAAAATTCATAAAAAATTCAAAAATCATTATGTCCCAATTCTTTGAACATATGTGGTAGACCTTGCCCGAAGGAAACTCTGTTATGAATTTTAATTGATTCTGACGGACAGTTTTGGACAAGAAGTTTCTAAATATCTGGACATAGATGACCTTGGGTTTGACCTTTCAAGGTCACTCAAGGTCAAAGGTCATGGTACCAAAAGAAAGCCCATATATGACTTCCTATTTATTGCCAGTAGTAATTATATCAATATCTTCAGCTGTTTTGAAGTTACAACACCTTAAAATGTGTCCCTTATAAACCAATGGGGATTTGAAAAATTAATAAAAGATACAAAATCAATATTTCCCAATTCTTTGAACAAACTTGGAAATTTTTAGCCCAAAGATGTTCCACAACAAATATCAAGTCATTCTGGCAGATGGTTCTGGAGAAGAAGACTCTTGAAAAATTGTTTACAGATGGACACCAACTGGTACCAATAGTCCAGGGGTACTCCGGTCCTCAAGAGCCGGTCCTCGAGAGCTGGTGTCCTGCATGTTTTAGATATTCCCCTCTTCCATCAAACCTGAAAGCCATTACATGGTTTTCACGCTTCTGCAGAGCTGAATAATGAGCTGATCATTAATTGAACCAGGTGTGCTGAAAGAGGGAAATAGCTAAAACATGCAGGACACTGGCTCTCGAAGATCGGATTTGCCTACCCCTGCAACTGGTCAACATTGGTGTGTCATCACTAAAGCATTCATCGCTGCACTTATGACAAATTATTTCCCATTGCATAAATATGTACAATGTGCATTTTACAATGTGTATTGTGCAATGTGCATTATAGTAGCATTTACTGTTGTCCATTTGTAATCAGATCAACAAAGATGCATTTTAAACTCGTGTTACAGGGTCTTCAACATTAATCTGCCCAGGGAGGTTTAAAGTCTGATAATGCTGCATCACTGAGCTCTGCGTATCCTCTACCTCACATTCCCTGTTAGTGTCTCAGCCTTTGCCTGCTTGTCCCCATCTAACCCCTGCGGACAAACTCTCTGTTTTTTGCTCACCTGCAGCAACTCAGTGGCTCCGTCTGCCAAACCAAATTCCCGCAGCACACGGAGCTGCAGTTCATAGCTGACAGTGGCTCCCTCACCACAGTTGAGGGCATAAGCTCTCTGGACCTGTTCTGTGTGTCTCAGCTCCTGCAGCCTCCGGATCATATCCTTCACCACAGGCAGCTGAGGCACTAAAAAACAAACAATACGCTTACAAACCTGAATGCACACATCTGTGCACTGGTGTCAAAGTTTAAAGATTCATTTTTTCTCTTACCTGGAATTTCATTGGCTACAACTGACGGAGCTGTGGCTGAATTGCTTGCCATTTGCTGGTGGTTAATCATGTGACAGCACTGAGGCACTGCATTATTGACCATGTAGAGCGTGTCTGGGACGTTGGACATGCGCACAAGTCGTAAACGCACCAGGTCTGTCTGCTCCACCATCATTTCATCAAGAACAGACTGAGGACAGGTAGAGGAGAGAGGGCAAATTTGACCAGAACTTTAAAAAAAGCCTACGTGCATTTCAAGGGCACGCAGAGGGTTTGCAAATTAGTTCCACTTGATTGACAATTCATCTAATAATGACTCTCTGCAGTCTGTGGATATGTTCATAAATATTCATGGCACTGGAAAGCCCTATAACGTATTGGGAAAGTGTGAAAATTGACATAAAATGAATTTCAGTCAAGATGATGAAGGCAACTATTAACAGCCGTGAGTATGCATAGCAACAACCGAGTATAGATAGATGGATTTTAGCACGTCTGAGCTTAAAGCAGGTCCACAAATTTTCTCTTAATGGTTAGCCTGCCCTCTTCTGAGAACCTCAGCACTCTCTGATGACAGCTATATGGGACACAAACACAATCTGTGGCTTCCTGCATGGCACCATTAATCACAAGTGAATGAGCCTTACCTTCGCCTCCTCCACATAAGGAGAAAAGAGGCGAGGACGCACATAGATGCCAGCGTTTTTCTGCCGTAACCAGGCATTGGCTTTTCCGCCCTCGGCTGTAGGCAGCATATCTGAAGGTGGGGTGCTTATCAAACCCCTTTTGAGCTGTGAACAGTGTGAGGAATGTGGATCAATGCTCAGCTTATGAAGGTTACAATGACTCAGGTAGACAGTAATGAACTCAAAGCAGCAGAGAAAAAGGCAATCAATGAGTACTGACCGCGTCAGCAAGTACATCGCTGTTTGGGGGCAAGATGTGCTCAGTTCGAATAAAAGGCAGGAGAGGAGAGAGTATCTCCTTTAGCTCCTCCACATCCAGGTCTCTCCTTTTCACTCCCCTCTTGTTTACGCTGTGGGCTGTGCCACTCAACAGGTTGGGTTCTGGGTAAACAAGCACAGGAACAGCCATTAGCACTGCTTTTCCATTACACATAAAAATATGCCAATTAATATTTATAGGATTATCTTTTTTATATTAATATTAATTATAGCAGAAGTTAAAATTAAAATTACCCTTAAGAAATTCTAGCTAAAACCTCTTGGCTGCTGCATCATTTGTTTAGGCTGATAGTTGGAGAACAATATGTAAAGAGTAGTAATAATCATATTTGAAATTATATGGTTGGTTTTAAACTATTCACACTTCATACAGCATACAACTTTCATCATAATTTTTTTTTTCCAGATTTGCAAAACCCAAGTGATAGCCTAATTATCACTAATCCATTCGTCTTTCAGTGTTTACACACCTGAATCACTCACAGAGAATAACTTCGAAGGTGACTCCATCATAAACACAGTCTGTTAGTTTACATAACAATGTATACTAGTGGTGAATTTCTGTATCAAATATGTATTATGTATTATGTATTATGTATATTGTATGCACATAATGTTTTACAACCAATGTCTCTATGTATATTTCTCTATGAATATTTTTCTATGTATATTTCTCTATGCATACCTGCTTATGTAAATTTCTATGTATATAATGTTTACAGCAAGCTCGATGTATATCTGTGTACACATGATGAGATGTATATGAACAGTACTGAATGTTGTACATGTTTATGTATTAAGTACTGTACATAGAGTGCATAAATTCAAAATACACTAATAAACTAAACTAAAATTTAACTAAAATTTAACTAAACCAAAACATCCCTTGGGCCTTTTCAGAATTTTTGTTGGGAAGTGCATTGTGGGAATAGTGACGGAGCTAAAGTTTCTCACAGATTTGGTAAGAAAATGAGCCAAATCGCTACAATGTAAAATTCTCTGGTCCATCAGGGTTGTGTTAAAGTATGAGTCTCGTCAGTGGATGGAGGTTAAGGCCCCATTTGCACTCACAAAGAAAAGCCAAATTGCTGCTGCATGGAATTCCCATTCCCACAATACACTTCGCTACAAAATTTCTGAAAAGGCTAAAAACGTTTAGGTTTGTTATGTAAACAAGAGGATTGTATGAGGTGGCCGTGGCTCAGGATTTAGAGCAGGTCATCCAATAACTGAAAGGTTGGCTGTTCGGTTCCCACTCTGTCCCAGTCATGTGCTGTTGTGTCCTTGAGTAAGACACTTCACCCACCTTACCTCCAGTGCAGCTACTCACACTGGTGTATGAATGTGTATGAATGGCCAGGTCGTCATTGAAAATGAGAATTGGTTCTCAATTGACTTACCTGGATAAATAAAGGTAAAAAAAAAAAATAATTATGATGGAGTCATCTTCAAAGTGGTTCACCTTGAGGGAAGTGATTCAGGTGCATAAGCGCAGAACGACTAATGGATAAGTGATAATTGGGTTATCATTCAGGTTTTACAAATTTGGAAAAAAAAAATAATATGATGAAAGTCATATGCTGGTTTAAGAGAAATTTGGATGAACCCAAAATGCACCTTAAAATGCATCCATTGGGATGCATATTTTTGGATTCCATCTAAACAGTTCAGTTACATTTTTACCAGCTTTTCTCTTGCACCACACTGCTTTATTTACACTGTTGTGACATATTTTACCATTATTAAAAATTACTGCTCCCAAAATACAGACATTGCACTTGGTAATATTGCTATTACAGTAATATTTCAATTAAGTTTTCAAGCCCTGCTGGTATCAAAACAGTGACTAGTTGATTTTTCCAGAACCCTGCATGAGAGAAGTACTTTATAGGTCAGAGTACACCATGACATGACTCCTCACTATGACTCCATGTCTTGCTGTCATCATTTCCAGGGTAAAGCTTGGTTCCTTTTGTCAATGCTTTTAAGTGTATTTTGGAGGCTCTGGTAAGTGGGTAATTTCCTCAAAGCCATTAGGGGGGCTGCTCAGTGGGTAATTATAGAGTGTATTATCTTACCCCTGTCTGCCATCCTCTTAATAAGCTGCTGCTCGCCCCACTTAACAACATACTTGAGAATGTCCTGTTCGCTCGCCTGTGAATGAGACCAAGGTACAGAGAAAAAAAGAAAAAAAGACAGAGATTTAGGACAGAGAAAAGGACAGACATAAAAGTATTATTAGGACAAGGTTAGATATTGGTGTGAACAAAACTGGAAAGCTGTTAAATGAGTGTTAAGGTGAGACTGCAATATGCTCCAGCAGTGTCCCGGCAAACCTCGAGCTTGGTTGTGTTATTTGTGTTGTTGTGTTACAGCACCTCACCTCAACCATCTGGTCTGATGCACCAGAAGCCTGGCAGTGAGATGATAGCTCAGCTTTGATTAGGTTCTAGATGTGACAGCATTTCCCACAGGGATGAGAGTAACTTAACTCTAGGGATTTCACTGTGGCGTGTGTGTGTGTGTGTGTGTGTGTGTGTGTGTGTGTGTGTGTGTGTGTGTGTGTGTGTGTGTGTGTGTGTG
>JAPTGZ010000016.1:18869005-18890750 GCA_029814645.1 Fowleria isostigma | reverse complement strand
GTGTGTGTGTGTGTGTGTGTGTGTGTGTGTGTGTGTGTGTGTGTGTGTGTGTGTGTGTGTGTGTGTGTGTTAAATGTGGTTGTGAGTGTAAGGCAACAAAAACCAGGTTAATGGGTTTGGGTTGGTTGTGAATTCACCATGCAATCACTGACTGTTAAAATGCATTAAATATTCTGTTGTCTTCTGGCTTAATAAGCAGTTTTATTGGCTAATAAAATGGAATTATCTGCTAATATTCTTGTTTATACGCAGCTATTCATACCCTGATTAAAAAAAGGATTTTATCAAAGTTTACAAGTGGTGGTGAACACAGCATCCTACTTTCACGCCTTCAATTATCTTCTTGAAAAGGTTGTGGCTGTGGTATTCACGCCTCTACAAAAGCAGGTGTGTTACTCCTCCTGACTAGGAATGTGGGCTTTTCTCTTGGTCATCCATCTCTACCCGCGAGGATCTCTGTCCCTACCCCAGTTGACTAAACAGAAGTCGCACACAGCCATCTGCACAACTTGGATATATTTTCCAAATGCATTGAACATATCTAAAAAATGCTCAATAAAAAAAGGGAAAAAAAAATAGAACAATATCACCACATCTCACAGATGTTAATGTTAAAAGGTCTAAACAGGTATATCCAAATAGGAATATGCTGTTTACATGCCTCATTTTAAATTTAGTGTAACAATGAAATATTTTTATGCATGTAAACATAATAAATGTAAACATACAAAGCATCTGTTTAACACAAAATTTTTACACCACATTAGTAGCTTGCACATGTTAGCAGATTTTACCATGATTGAAAATAGATTGACATGATATTTCCTTACCTGCAGATAGTCGGACTGGATTGCACTGAGAAGGTGCTCTTTGCTCAGCTCATAGAGAACATCAGAGGTGACAACCTGACTGAACTCCTCGCAGAGGAAGTGCATAGCCTGCCTGTGGACCCATTTGGAGCCATACGGCTGGGAGCTCCACTTCAGGATGGGGACAAGTGAGTCCAGGGACAAGCTTTCCACAACAATGTCCTCGCATCCTAGAGGAGGCCAGACAAACACCTTTCATTCAGTCAAATCTTTACACAGGCACTAATGTTTCTCATTCCACAATCAAGTCTGGAACTGGTATATATAGTATATCTAAATTAAAAAGAACTTAATAAAGGTGAGACTGATGTAATCAAATGATTACTAGATAATAAAAGTAATTTTAAAGCCAACGCAAAACTATCAGTAGACTTGGTTGGTATTCACTGACCCAGGGAGTCTCCCTCTCGTAGCCCCCACATCCTCTTTGCTGCATTTCCTAAATCAGTGCACATACCAGAACAGCAGGCAGTGGTTTAACTTTGTAACACACCAACCCACAGAAATGCCTTTGATACCTTGATGTGTTTCAGTCTCAAGCTGCCTCCTCTTAACCGTGATAAGTAAACACAGCAGCCAGAGGAAATGTGCTGCCAGCACACCAGCACACACACACATACACACACACACACACACACGCATGCATAAATAAAAAAAGCATTAAAACCCAAAGACGGCTTAGGGAATTATGTACCTGCTACTTTAGCAATTGGAAAAATAAAGTTTTCAAAATTCTGTCTACACTAGCACTAAAACTTACTCATAAAAAAATGGGATCAGACAAAACACCATAATATTAACCAAAAAAAACCAACCAACTGTCTAGGTGAAGCCATGTGATATCTGTTACAAATAGACCAGAGCTTCAGTGATTGTTATTTTCTTAGTCTATCTTTACTCAAAAACATTTAGTACAAAATAAACATCAGTGGAGATGGAGCCAGACTGACTGACGTTCAGTCAGAGATGGTACTGAACTGACATACATGCTTGCCAACTTCCTCATTCCAGGCCGTCCTGTCCATCATCTTTTGTTTGGAAAAGATTGGCCAGTAGCAATGGCCCTTTGGGAAAGTTATCTTCAACTAGAAAATCTAAGCTGCTTTTCCGCCCCTGAAAGCCACCACTTTGAACATGCATTCTGAGAAATTGGACGCTGGACTTGAGAGTGAGGACTCCAGCGTTTTCCTTTACATCTAAAGCTTCATATCCATCCAAGTGTTACTCACACTTTAAAGTGAACACATAGGTGCAGACACATACACATAAAATACAGTTTTGGTGCCTTTAGACGTAATAGCAAGTTACCAAAATGAAAAGGGAATGGCTACAGTGTTTTAAAAGAAGAGTGGGTGTACTGTTAAGGACACAGATTCAGTTACAATAAGGAAGCAGGCGTTTTGTCTTTTTTAATCTCCTCTAAAAGCAGATTGAAGGAGGAATGGATATCCAACATCTGTGCTTCAGTCCTCATCAGTCATCCTAGTGCCTGTCTTGTAGAAAATGCTTCAGCTCTTTTCAGGGTTTCACCTTTTACATTTTTGCCCTCATCTAAAAGTAGACATTCATTCAAAGGCAAACAATTCCCCACTTGGGACTAGTAGCAGGAAAAGCAAACAGCTCCTCTACCTGTTAGGCCTGTAGAATTCATAGTGACAGTCTGTCTCTTAAAAAGGCACAACTTTTGTTATGAAATAGAGATTAGAATCCGCATTATATCTAATGCTAACCCGCCTCCTCTTCACCACAGGTGGTACACCACATTCACTGGAGCCCAGCTGAGTGACAAGAATATCAACATCACTGCAGCGACAGCAGCAGCCAGTTCCACAAGACACTAACTTCGGAGGATGTATGAATTCTGTCTCATTGTTATTATTTGGACCGGCGTGTTTATGGAGCATGCAGTCTCTAAAGCCACTTTAAAACATCAACTGCACTCATGGCCTATAAACAAGCCTGTGGATGTAAATCTTGTCTGCTGACCACTCAAAGTCTGGGACTTCAGTCAACTCCAAACACATCACAGGGCACTGAATTCACTGGTCAGTGAGTGAGCATAGAGTATGCACAAACACAAAACCACACTGACTGGCTATTGTCTCTGAGGTACATTTGAAAAATTAATAAGGCTTTTAATATCGGTTGCCATTTGAATGAGATGGAGTAATAACAGAATACACGATCATGATAATTAATAAGGAAGAATGACAAAGAGCTCTTCAGTTCATCCTACTATCAACTGCTTGACAAAAGCCTCTACAGGCCAAACCCTCACACAGCCAGAGGGCAGAGGTACAGGAACATACGGGAGAGACAGTGACAGATGACAGGGTTCTCTCTCCATAGAAAACCCCTGACATGAGCCTCTCTCCTGCCTACAGCAGAGACACAACACTTAGCAAAGTCTTCCGGTGGTGAGATGGTGACAAATTTCAACAGACTCACAAATTCTCTGACTATTTGACATTCTGTGCAGGATTTCTGAATTTAAATGTAAAAAGAGTCCAAAGAAACAGTAATAAGAATAACTTGCAGAATAGACAAATAAGAGAGGGGACTTGGACAGAATGACACAAGGTCAACCTCAACCATCTCACCACATTCCACATTGAGGTTTCATGGGAACTGATTAGAGCTGCAGAGCTCTGTGGGAGAAGGAGGAGAGGGGATAAAAATACCCATGAGTATGGGCTTGTTGGATGGGGGGGGGATGGGAGGGAAGAGGAGGTGATGGTGTGTGGGGATGACACCATTTGCCTGCTTGGCAGCTTAAGCTGCCAGACTGACCCGGAGAGCGACACTGGAGCCTGACAGTGTGAGGTGGCGTATGTGTTGGTGTGCAGAGCTCTTCAAATCATTGCACATGTCTTTAAAAAAGGTGAAATCCGCTTTTCTGTCAATGGAGCATCTGCCTTGAACTTCAAATGCATTGTTGACTGAATGTACATGTTGACTTCAAGCCCGGTTTCTAATTCCTCAGTGTATGTTTAGATTCTACAGATGCTTCATAGTTGAACACTTGAATTCTGATGAAAGGCATGGAGTACAGATATGTCACTGGAGGGCTTTTACTATAAAACCACCATCATAATGGGTGAGTCATAACAGAACATAACTGCATAATAGGTGGGTTTAACATCATTACATAACTTGACTTTTACAAAATGAATAAGGTGAATACTACCAATGCAAAATCATTGCACAACAGCAGACACTTCAACAAATAATGTATGCCTATCATCGCTTTAATATTTGAAGAGCTAATTCCCACCATTGAGGCTCCCTGGTGTTAGATAAGATGGCAATGAAGATATGTCAACAAATACCACAGGCAAAATTCACTACTATCTATGTTTGTATGCAATTCTTCTGTAGGATTTCTACTTGTTTAAAATTACTGTACGCTATTTAAGATAAGTTTAAAATTTTTACTGGCAAGAGAATTTCTTCTATAAATGACAAATTCTTTTTTTACACTTGAAGTTCCTCATCAGTTTTTTTGTATAATGTACAGTGACCCTCAAATGTTATTTTGAAAAGATGACAAACAAGGCATATTTCTTTCGCCAAATTTCATTAGACTTGCACATTTTTGGATGAATACAATGATAATGGAAAGGATTTGAAGTTATCACTTGTATTTTTACTGACACACCATATGAGCAAACCTGTTGCAACACACTAGCTGGGTGTGCTCAGATAAATTCTGACTAGGCTGCACACTTAGTCTCAGTTTGCAATTTTGTTACAGTGATAAACAACATTTTTCACCAATACCCTATTCAACGGCAAGACAGATGTCAACGCAACCTTATAAAAAGAACACTAGTGTCTTAATCTAATCAATCTAGGCTCTTGAAGACATTCTAAGGACAAGAAGAAACCATGAATACACACACACACGATGGATATTAAACAGTGCATAGACATGCCAACTAGATAACTAGAAGTGAGCTATCTCAGTTCTTTTTCATTTTTGTTGATGGTTACACATGTTCAGTGCAGATATTAAAGTGGGTAAAGGCATGGTAATATTAGCTTTAAGTGTTTTGCCACCAGTGCAAATAGTGTTGTCATTCCGCCCAGAAATCAGATATTTGCGAAATAATGAAAGTAACTGAATAACTGAAGCACAACTAAGTGTTTTACTTATCTTGTTGGGTGACATTAGAGGCTATTAGTGAAACACCAGATATGTACTAAGCTATGTTGCACAGTTTGGTGCAGCTGTGACAGCAGAAAGAATAAAACACAGTTGCATTTTTAAAAGTCAGGTTTCCAAAAACCTTGCCTGAGTGTCTTTAACCTGAGCCGACAATATTTTGCTTGCATGGCAGCTAAGACAGCCAAATGGGACAACTAATTTAAGTCTTTGTTATTTGATATCCTCTAATGAATTAAATATTTTTTTATAAAGGCTATGTTAACATTGACAAGTAGATTTTTTTTTTAAAAATCTGCTGAAAACACATACACATTACCATAACATGATGGCAATAAATCCTAAATGTTAGTGCAGTCATTCTAAAACTGTCACAGCAGTCAAAAGGACAAAGCCAGTTGAGTTAAGACAGTCCAGCAATGAAGTGTTGACAGAAGTTCAGATGCACTACATGTATCGCAGTGGGTTGTCTGCTCTGGGAGACACAGATACACCCTGTAGTCTTTAATCTATTACTGGCAGCTTCTGTTCACACATATTACATATCATGGGTAGCTGGTCTGTTTTGCACTTCTCTGATGTGCTCAAACATATTGTGCATATTCTAGTATTGTCATAAGATGTCCAGATATTACAGAATATTGCTCCACCCTACACAAAAGTACCATTAAGTGCCGTCCCAAGGCCAATTTCTGTTTAAAAAAATCGTTGTAATCGCACCCTGTCATAGAGAAACAAACCTTAGTTTAGTCTTGTATTGTTGATGTGTGTTGTAAATGTAGGTGATAATGCTTACCTTGAGCTAGCATACTGAACTCCAAGAACAGAGCGATATGGTACAGTTCCATGGCCTCTTCAGTGCGTGTGCTGGCCCCACGGCCTCCTGACACCAGAGCTTGCACTTCCCCGAGGCTGCCTGCTGAGGGGCTTCCTCGGAGCACCAACCCCAGCTCCACCACATCTGTGTACATGCAGTGCAAAATAACTTGCACATATTTCCGTGGGATAATGGATTCATCCAGGACGATGCGGGTAGGTGTTTGCAGTGTGCGCTCTGTCATTTCTTCTCCTGTGCGGATACGCCTCTGCAAAAGATTTCTAAAAAAAGGAGACCGAGCTGAGAGGATAGCCTTATGAGCCCTGAGGTCCTCATCTGGGGTCCCAGGACACCCACTGCCTCCTGAGCCCCCTGTTGGTACTGCAGCGACAGCACCTCTTTCATTACAGCTCTCTACCATCTCAGAGTCTGAGGAGAAGCTGAGAAGAGCATCGTAGTAACACATGTAGTCAAACAAGCCCTTCATGTCTGCTTCTAGGGAGTTTGGAGTACCAAACTCCTCACTAAGCTGCACCAGTACATCCACATTCTGCAGCCTGGTGTCCTCTGCTCCTCCCACCCCAAACTCTCCGGTATACAAGTAGTGAAGTAGGGCAGAAAACATGGGGACATCAATGCCAGCTGTCTCAATGTCCATGAGAACTTCAGCTCCGTAGCCGGGGGATGAAGACAGTAGGGTTTTGAAAAAGGGGCAGCGGGCAGCCAGGATGGCCCGGTGAGCTGGGAAGCAAGCACCATGGAAGATAAGGTCCACATCTGTGCAGTATTTATGCTGATAGAGCGCAGCCAAATCCCGCTGCAAGTTGGGGGCCTCAGCACGTGCCAAGCTGGCCTGGAAGCTCAGCTCCTTGAGGGCTGCTGTGCCCTCGTACTCCTCCACCAGGGCATTTGTATCGCGGACGTCCCATCCTGACAAAAGCTCCCGCATCTGCCGTGCATGATCTGCTGAGCGGCTTGATTTCCTTCGTTTAATAAACCTCCGTTTGAGTGTCGCCAGACCAAGGCTCTTCTTCTTCCTATCTGTGGGCCGCTCATGGCCATGCTCCAGGCTGTATAGCTTAGACTCCCAGCCATATCCCTGCTGAGAGTAGGATGAAGTTCCTGGAATAAAAACACACATACATCCAGAAAACCAGTTAAATTCATTAAGATTTTTGTGTATAATGTAGACTGTGTAAAATCCTGTTTAGGCTGACATCATGGCAGGTTTACCTAAAGCTTTAATTCAAAGGTAGTTTTAAGACATGAATTTACAATCCCAACACCTCTTTACTTTTGAGACAAGACTGCTAGAAACCCGATCTGTCTGTAGCACTGCTGTCTCATGGCCAACTACATCAGGCCTTGCACACTCTGACCCAGCTACCAAAACCTTTAGATCTAGTTTAATGGAAAAAACAAAGAGAGCAGGACCCCCCTTAAATCATTTTATTTTGGCCAAACTATGGCACGACAGACTAAAACTCAAATGGCCACTTAGCAAAAGGATTTTGTCCTGTTTTTGTCCTACTCAATGAACGTCAGTCTACTTGCATACTTGGGCTCAATCAATTTCACTAAATAGCAGTTATCTTTGGCATACGCGACAAGACTTGTACGTCAGAGGAAACTCTGCCAAGGAGATCCTCTCTGCCTGCCCTTCTCTCAGCATCCATCAGTGTGACCCAAATAGTAATCATTCTAGTACTATATATCATTTGTAGCCCAGGCCAACTCGACCAAACAACTACAGCGTAAACCTCTTAGGCCCCAGGGGCTACAGGGGTTGTCTGACTCAAAGGCTTACAAAGATTTACAAAGAACTCCAACACCAGTCATTCTGAAAGTGAAATTGACGCTTTTTGTTAAGGCTAGATCTACTTAAATAAAGTTCAGAACAAGTCTCACAAAGTCATCCAATATGATTACATTTAACTTAATGTTACTTAGAATACAGAAATTATATATATACACAAATAGATAAACATAAATGATGCTATAACTGAAATAGACAAAAAGTTTAAGAGGTAGTCAGTAGTCCAGTTACAGGAGAAAACTGACATGAATTTAGTGTCTACTCCTCAGACAGCCAACATATCAGATTGTCACAGTCACACATATCTTTTTCATAGTAATAAATTACCTTGAAACTATTTTAAACAACATAATATAAATATCGATTTCAGGGTTGTTACAAGAGAATGCAGTGGGTTATAACTCTTTGAACTGAATAGTTGTCAATGAAGCAGGTTAACGCTATCACAAGTGTGACTGTGCTCACTCCTCTCACTGTGTTTGAGGACAGGGGTACATGGTAGTAGCCTGGCCAGCCATCCTGTTTTCTCAGGGTATTCAGTACTGAGAAAATAGTCTGGAATCGTGGGGCTTGAATCCAAATATGAAGGCAGGACTAACGGGAGTCGAGTAAACCAATCACTGATAAGACGGAAATGACGCTTTTGTCAAAGAAACTTAAGAATACAGGATGTAATCTGTGATTCATTCCTTATATTTGAATCAATCAACTGACAAGAGTTGAAAAGAGATTTGCAGACTTGGAACTGACTTTGACTTGCGACAAAAAGAAGTCGGTGCATATGATACATTGCGAAACACCCGCCCCCAAGACTTGTGATTGGCTTGGTATAAAATAGATCAGGCATAATCAACAGCAAATGGAGCAGTTCCAGAATGTTTTCTCAGTATTGGGTACACTGAGAAAACCGTATGGCTGACCAGGCTAACATGGTAGTCCCAAATCATTCATCAAAATTGACAATCACTTTAGAACAGATGAAAAAGTAATTTGTTATAAGCAATTATCTGCTAAAAGCTACTACAAAAATCATCCATCAGAGTTGAATGTCTGTTTAATTCCAACAAGAATAAACAAAATTATAAGCACTTACCAATAAACGTCTGCTGTGCCTGTGCACTTCCCCCTATGCGTGGGGAGCATGAGTGTGGATAGCTGGATCCATTGGCACCCATCCTCACTTCTCTTCACTTGCTATTTGGGGGTCCCCCCACTTGCTGAGTCATTCTGCTCAGACAACGTATTCCTCTCAATTCTCAGTTGTGGGTCAGGCGCGGATCCTCTGAAGCATCCTCAGAGCCTCGGGCCCAGCATGCCGTGCCTTGGAGCAGGAAGATAAAAGAAGGCAGAGAGAACAGTGAGAGATGTTTAAGCCAAAGAGTGACTCCATTTTAAATGCTGCTGAGTAACATCTCGCAGCAATCAGAACGTGATGAGTTTGGTCTGTTAATGAAGTTAATGAATGGCCAGGGGCATTGGATGTTGAAGAATCCAAACAAAGGGACACTAATTACGGTACTATCTATCATACCATTTCAGTAAAAACATCAATCACACTAGTTTTGGCACTTTTACAGGCACATTACCAAAAAAATATAGGGTTTCTTTTTTAGTATAACCATCTTCATTTGAAGATTGTGTTCAGAGTCATATCTCTAATCTCCCACTGTGGCTTAGGTTAACAGAGATTTCCTCCTCTTGGCCCTCAGGAAATACTGACTGGCAGTCAACAACAAATCTAACGCAGATGTATGGTGGTGTTCAGAAGGAGACGGAGTCCTGCATAACTCAGTCTGTCACCTAGTCAACTTAAGTATAAAATCTGTCATCAAACAAATGCTGTTGATGGGTTTTGTGTGTTAACATCCATGTAGGTTATAATAATGCTGCAATTTAAAGGGGTCATATTTTGCTAAACCCACTTTTATTAGTCTTTGGTTCATTTATTTGTGTATTCTGACCCTAATAGTTCATAAAATTTGAATGTGAATGCTACAGGTGCTGCAGAGCTATCTTTATATTAATTAGGCAGGGTGTGTGAAGTGGCTTCTTTGCATTTAAAGGGCCAGCGTTCAAAATGACCTCGCTCGTGCCATTACTCAGAAATAGGGTTGACGATGGACCTGTGGAGTTGAATTAATGATAATTCAGACCCAAACATAGCATTTACAGTTTATCTAGGCCACAGGGACAAGTTTTAAAATACATGATTCCATTTATAAAAGCAAAATATCACTCTTTTAAGATAAAATAGACTGATCGTGTTTACAAAAATGAGAGCTAAGAGGCTCTGGATGAGAAACTCTGTCTCTTTAGTTCATATCAGAACATTAACACCCAACACAGTGCTACATTACAGCTGTGGCTGCTTACTCAATAAAATCCTTTTTATAGCTTTAACAGTGCTCTTCTTTAAACATTCAACAGAATTGTCATGTTTCAATGTAATATTAGAGCATTTAATGTCAAAAGAGAGGACACTAAGATGATAATGTAAGACAATACTAATCTATTTATACCATCAGTGGCTCTCAATTTAATTCTTCTGATTGTACTTGTGAAAGAAGGTCACTAAGCAGGATAGCTTTATGACTATAAGGATTCTTTATAAACAATGTACGTTGAGTTACCTTCTATTTAAAAATTACACATAGGTAAAAACACATTACCATCTTTTTTTATCCCTTTACCTACACTAAATGTGAAAATATCTGCAGCCCTATTGAGTTACCAGCGACTGTGCTATAGCAGGATGTATAGTGACATCATGATATAGAATTACACATGCGGTAATAGAGGATTTCATCCATATCTCGTGCCCCTAATGTGACACTAACTCTACAGGACAAGACCTTAAATTATTTAGGTGGCTGTTGATCCTTACACCTGGGAAGGTCAGATATAATTCAAAGCCAGAAAATGCAGTGCACGGACAGAGGTGAGCAAATGCAACCTGATGTACAATGATTTGACTTCAGCCTTTTCTTGCCAGCACTGGCCGAAGCCATAGACATTTCACACATTTTTTTTAGGATCTGTTTTGAGCCAACTCTGGCCAGTAATGCTTTAAGGAAAACAGGGCATCTCATTAAGTATGGAGCCAGCGAATCAAGCTATTAATTACAAACAGAGTATATTTGGCCTTGATGCTACCACCAAGAAAACTGGAGACGAGACAGATCTGCAGATGCAAAGGCCCTGTGTTTACACAACTTTGTACAAATATACATTTAATAAACATTATTAAGGAGCTAAAAATATCATTTTTATTGCTCTGAATGTTAAATAACTTAATAGAAAAGAGCTTTATTTATGTATATAGATTTCAGCCCTTTACTATGTGAGACCACAGGGAGAAGTGGAGTATGATTGGAGATCTGTTTTATCTCAGCCTGCTAGTTTTTCCTACCTACCACACTAATAAATCATTGTGTCTGCCCCTGTAGAGCAGTGCTACACAGTCTCCCATGGGTTCAATGGAAAACCACAGCCTCTTACTCCACACACACCACCAGTCACCAACTAGTCACATCGGAACACTCCACTAAAAATGTTGGTTGATCTTTATTTCATTAGACTGCTTTAAATAAGCCCCATCTTCACAGGGAATTCATCTGAACAAAATTAGAAGCTGAATTTGAATATGTAGGAGATAGGAGGAAACCCTTGAGATATATACTGTCTTGTTTACAAAAGGGGTGATAGGTGGGTGTGGTGGTGGTGGGGAGGTTTCTCAAAGGAGCATAACACTGCCAGAATAAAATAAAGGAACAAACACATCAACTGAACAATACGTTGACTCCCAACGAGGCAGACGTACAGCTTTAACTCATTCAAATGAGTGAACCAAATTTAACTTCAGCTGCAGTGCAGAATTCTAAAAGCATAATTTAGGACAGCTATTTCCTTGAGACCTGACTCACACTGTTCAATAAGAAGCATCTCTGCCATCTCTCTGTGATGGTGACACTTTTCTGCAGTTTAGACTGAAACAGTGTGTGGCTCTGTTGTGCTCTGGCTCAGAGCAGAGGAGGGCAGCGCCACAGACGGGGGAAGGCAGACGCCGGCCGAGCTGGACTATGCGTCCCTAATGAGAGGTGACAGGAGACACTCCCTGCCCCCACCTATCTTCCTACACACACACACACACACACACACACACACACACACGCGCACACACACGCGCGCGCACACACACGCACACGCACACACACACACACACACACACACACACACACACACACACACACCACATACACGCAGACATACACACACATACACATAGACACATACCCACAGACAGACCTTTTAACTGTTCACCTTGCCTCCGTTATCTTGATCATTTTGAAATCAGACACTTTTAGAGGTTTAGAAGGCATAAGTGGAGACTTTCTGCTGAAGATCCCCACAGAAAAATGCTTGGCAAAAGAGCAGGACCAATGTATTATTCAAATGACAGTCAGGGCACTTTATCAATCATTTATGTGAATTTCCTCATCATGGCTAGAGAAAAAGAGGTAGGTATCTGGGTCTCCTTTCTTTATCTTTAATTCTTTTCTTTTTTCTTTTTTTTTTTTAGATTTTTTACATGAGGGTAGTGAAAAGGGTATGATATCCAACAAATGCCTCTGGCTAGAAATACATCTTTGACACTGGGTTTGTGTGGCTGTGCCTTAACCACTTGGCAAACAGAGTGACCCTTCACCTCAAATGTAAACAGTACATTCTTCCTTCAACAGACAATGATAGAAATAATGATATAACCCATTTGCTACAGAGTAAATTAGTGGTTTAGACAAAATAGTAATTTGGAAACATCTGTCATTACATTTCAGATAATATACTCATCGAATAGAAGTACTTTACTCCTATGATAATGTCCTCCTTTTCTTTGCGGCTTTGAACATTGTTAAGCTCAGCATGTAACGCAAGTTAAAATAGTTACATATAAAAAGATAAACAGAAAACACTGTTCAACTACAGATGCAACTAAATTAGTAAAAAATAGGCCTAATTTTAAAAAAAAACATCCAAACTAAGCATTATACTCTTTGACCATACAGCTGGTTGACTAGGAGCAGTGATCAAAAATGGGCCTATAAAATAAGACAAGAGAGATACTTAAGTACAGGATTATTAAGGACTAGTATTTGACCATATGTGAACCACGTTTACACTCCAAAGCTAGTGGAACCTTATTACGCAATCATTTCTGTGAATGAAATAAAGAAGTGTCTCCTTTTAATAGCTGTCTTTGTTAGGTTTGATGACATCACCCTTAATCGTTCTGAAGAGGCGCAATCACTATACCAGCATCGCAGTCAGGCTTGAATGAAAGGGCAGCAATAGCAGCATCACTGAAATGTGTCCCCTGAACATTTGCTGTCTAAAATTACACAGCTGCTGCAATATGCTCTTAATGTGTCAGAGATCTCCCTGCACACCAGAGAAAGTCCAATTAATTGGCACCAATAGGACATTTTACAAAGTATCATTATCAGCAGAACATGATTCTAAAAGCAGTCGATTGCTAATATTAGGCTTCTTCACAGGAAATGCGGAGTTTCCAGGAAAATAATAGCTAATAAAAATAAAAATTCATTCTACCTTGACTGTTTACAGCTAATGTTCAGTTACTTTGTTACTATGTTCAGTGGTTGTCAAGTTTCTAATAAAGTCACAAACAGTTTGTTTTGGCTATGGATATTACTCTTTCTTTATTTTTATAAAGGGAGGTGTGGAAATAACATTGACCAATTCATTTGATGTCAAGGGTTTTTCCGCTACAAAACATTGCCTTTATAAAAAACAACATCTGTCAAGTTCAACTGCACAACACTTCCATTAAATCGGCAAATTTCTATTTGCTATTGTATGCTGACATGTTACTATTTCATGAAGTCCCATCACACTTCACTTCGAATAAACCTGGTAACATACTCTCTAGATGCATTATAAAGAGTTGGAACGATGCAGGACCTTTCCAATTAATACAGAATACGCAGTTGCATAATGTCCCCAATCCCTGGTTATAACTGCAGTTCATAATGAGCGTGGGACGATAAAACTTTAGAAAATGTTAGCTTTAAACTGTATGAACCTTTAAACGACCTACAGGAAGAGCTGACCACTATTTGCTTTGAGAATATTATTACAGACTATCTGACTCTTTGCACATTTCATATAATCACAGCTGAATGAAAAAAAAAAGTCATAATAAGCAATGCTGCATTGAGCTGAAACTAGAACTTTCTAATACACAGTGACCTCCACAGTATTGATTTATGTGCACACATCTCACAGCAAGATGTGCAAGAGGGATAGGGCAGCCGGGGGATATAAAATGAAATAAATCACTACCCTCCAAAAAAATGTTTTACATTTTGTCTGAAATGACAGCTAGAGAGATGCAATTTAGAGGCAAAGCACACTGCTTTACCTTTTCAGCGTTTCTGCCAATCAGGTCAATCAGTATAACAGTGAATCAGGCCATTCAACTGATTACAAGCTCTGCACAGGAGAGCTGCAGGAAACTACAGGAATCAGAACAGGCTAGAAAAACAGCAACACAGAAAAATGACAGATAGAGAAAACAAAAGTCCCCACAATGATGACTCATGGTGGGCTGCCTCTGGATTAGCCAGTGTCAACCAACAATATGAACCATAGTGCTACATATTTGGCATTTCATGGACTATGCTGTCAGCAGATGGAATTTTTTACTCTACAGGCCACAACAGAAAACCAAAAAGATGAATATCACGGACAATATTTTTCTATTTAGACCTCTGAGTGAAAGTATGATACCTTAGGTAGCATGCAATAAATAGATGAATGACATGTAATCGGTCAGCCTGCAAACCTACACTGACCAGGGCAATCCTCTCAATAAAGAAATGTTAAGTGTGCACATACTAATGACTATATAAACACAGTCAGGCAGTCAATCTCTATAGAATGAATGGTGCTCAGAAAACAATGAGTGCTTATTTTAAGTGATTTGTCAATGCTCCTTGTTGAGTTCTCCATCCAACTGGCCAGTGTAAACAGCGTTCAGGCCAAAGTCCTGCTCAGTCAGTTCCTCTGTGGCAAGTACTTACAAGCACACAGCATTTCACGAAAGCCATGGACTTCTGAGCATGTAACTTAAATAATTACATGTCATTGCATGGCCCTGGAGCACTGACACATATACTTAACCTGGTAAAATGAGAAACCTAGATGCTGAGGATGCAGTATATGCACCTTTTTCCAAACAAAAAGACAGACAAAACCACTTAAGGGGTTGCATTTCAGAGGAAGATGAGGTGCCCTGATTACTGAGTCAAACCATAACTTCAGTAAGATTACAACAGGATTATCTCAGTGTGCATGTGGCTCCTTACCACTTAAACTGGATGGCAGCAGCATCCTATAATAAATCTTTCCATAATGCATATTACACCAGGGGAAACAAACAAACAAATGGAAGAGAAAGCCAAATTTGGTTTAAAATGTAGCTTTGATTTATGTCAAATTCACTATATGAACTAAGCGGAATACCTATAAACTGCAGAGAGGTTCCATCAAATCTACAGTGGTTACCAACCCTCATTAAATCCTGTGAATGAGCATGTCTCTGAATCAACGATAATGAATATCCAGATAACAGGCTCCATAGTTGCCATAGCACAACCTATCAACAACTATTTGTCACAGAGGCAATAAACAGCAACATGTAGGATTAACCTCGGAGTGAAAACGCACATCCATCACGACCTTTCCTAACGATGCAGCCTGACAAAACATTAATAGATGCTTCATTATGTAAATCGCCTATAAAGAAATCAATCATCTGAAATGGCTTTGTTAGCATAACGTTAAAGCGGAGCTATTGTTGCTCTTTGGGCTACTTGTGGGCTATCGGTCCTCAGCGGAAGCCTTAGTTAAAAGTGCTTATAAGAGCGAAATTTGTGTGGGCTGTTTATTTTGGTTACTGGAAATGGGAACTTCAGTCTAAATATTTTGCGACAACCTAGCCAGAGGAATCATATTCAGCACAGCCCAGTAATTAGTAGCATATCCTAAGAGGCTAGGGTAAGCTATCTCCGCTGTGTCGCTTTGACTTTACCCTCGGAAAGAGCGTTTTACTACCCGCAGGATGCGATGCAACTGTTGAAAAGAGGGCGTTCAGTATATTTACCAAAAAGTGATGAGCGTCAGGGGCATTATTTTTCTTCGTATAGCCTCGTAGTTTGCCAGTACTCCGACCCAAGTTGTCTCTGGTAGAGAGAGAGAAAAAATGCAGCTCAACACCTTCTTTTTCCAACTCTGCTCATTACGCACGGCTCGACGTCAACGTCCACATTTGATCCCTAATATGTCATAATTTACGTTTGCAACGACTTCCAGGCAAATTTCCAGCATTAAGTTCGATTAAAAACTAAACCAAAACCATTTTATACTCGGTTCAGTTCGGTATTTCCCCATAGTAGCACAACGCCTTGTTGGGTGGTTGTTATGGCCTATCCCAACGCTACCCGTTTCAAGCTAGTGAACACCGAGTTCGTACTTCTGGTTTTAACTTTCAAAAAAATAAAAGCACCATAAACATACTTCCGGTATTTGCTCAGTAAAATTCTACCAATTATAGAAGACGTATTTTACAGTGCTTATCCGGCATTATGTCTTAAAGGCCTATGTAAGCTAATACCTGATAGAAATTCGTGTTAAAACCTGTTCAATCAGTCATTTACGCAGCGTGCACAATTCATGTCGTTACTTCTACACGAAAATATGTATTTCCGGTATTCTGTCTAACTTGATAGTTCTGTGTGCTGCACAGAAAGGTTATCAGTTGTGCAATAACGCATTTACCAGCGCCCTCTAGGGGTGTATTAGAGTCAGCGGACACTTTTGCAAGCAGTCCTTTCATTTTTAATTTTTTTTTACCTTTCTTTGCATTATACTTTACATGCAATGACAGAATATGCAGAAAGACAAAAACCAAAGTAAATATCCTGCAGTTCTGTTTTTTAATATGTACAAATTGATGTCATTAAATCATTCCCAGATTAAAAATCTTTTTGTTTTGCCTTGATGTCTTTCGTTGTGATATGTTCTCATATTGTATACATGTTGACAGTCTCCATATTATCTCCAAGAGCTTTAATATATTCCTGACAGTTTTTGTGAGATATTTAGATTCTATATTTTTTTAATTATTGCAGATTAAAGTTCCTCTCATGTCCTGTTGGGGGCGACACAATACACTAAATCTACTGTGGGTCCTCATGGGTACAGTACAGCGTTTTATCACAGCCTAATTTTATGCACTCCCAGGTCGAGGGCTATTGCAGTTTTGCAACAGGGCCACAGAGGAATAGAAACTCTGTTCGTTCTTACCAAGCCCCTGAAACTTTTTGAAATAACTTTAAAGTTAACGTAACCACCTGAGACCCTTCTGCCTCTGAATATGAGGACACAGTATTTTGGGTTTCCTCCACCTTATTCTTTTGTCCTCATTAGTTGCTTGAGCATGAAAGAAAAAGTGTATTACAAAATTTAACTCTTAGATAAACAAAAATCAAACCACATTGATTTGTTTGTAATTGTATTTTTTGCACAATATTGTTTACGCATTGAAAAGACAGTGCAGTGGTGACACAGTGGTAATATATGTAAAATATATATTTGCCTTATCAAAAAGGACTTCATTTTCACACATAATGCTTAATTTTTTTACTCATCCAGTCATCTTAATCTCAACTATTTTTATTAATCATAGTAACACAGACCAAAATTAGCTCTTAAACTATACCTGATAGTATGTTTTATTGCCAGTAGCTACAGAATTAGGGACATATTGTTTACTTGAGTAATCTGTCACTATATTCTTACATTTGTTACAATCTACACTTGTGACTTTTGTCTACTTCTTTGTAATGAACTGAATATTGGTTTCCCTACTATATTTAAAATCATCATAGTCAATACAGTTAATTGTATTTACTTATTTCAAATATGCCTTCAGTGTTTTGTCCTCATTATTCAACATTTTAATCGATAAGAACAATACTAGCTTACTTAATTGCTACTTAATTAAGCTGCAGAATTACACAAAGCTGAGCTGCAATTTTTTATTTCATTTTTTTTTTTCTGAGAGCAAAAAATCCCATCCCATCCCAAACTTTGTCCTCCAAATCAGTTAACTTTAAACTTTATCTCAGGGCCAAACATCTTCATCTGGAGTGGACTTGTATGTTTACATGTCTGTCTTTGGCCCGTGGAAGTGACTCCTCCCAGGGACAGAGATGGGAATTAGATGAAAGAGGTGACTATCTGTATTTCTCACAGGATGTGAGGAGAAGTTTCCAGAGAGAGATTTCAAAATTCCAGGCGAGCAGAGAGCCTTCCTGTTCCGAGAAGAGTTGAAGATGATCCCTGTCCTTAGGAGGCCTGTACTGGCAAGTTCTGTTTTAATGAAAACCATCATGCAAAGCCACAGATCAACCATCTACAGCAAGCCACCCAAGGAAAAGATTGGGCCAGTGGTAGGAATAATTAAGTTTTCACTATGAACAGTGTTTTAATGCTATACTTGAGTGCTCTAATACAGCACCTGTTTTATTACTTTATTTTTTTTTGTTTTTTAAATCCTCAAATGTATGTCTGTGTACACATGTATAAAATGTAAATGAACTGTATTGATTATTGTACATGTATACGAATTGCCACTGTACATGAAGTGCATAAGCTCGAAATAAACTAAACTAAACTAAACTAAACTTGTGACAAGAAAATTGCAATGATGCGTGTTAGGATTCTCATTTTATCCTTCCTCTTGTGTTCTCTTTCAGTTACCATCTCTTATGTTAACGGGTCGGTTTTGACCTGTGTCTTAAATCAACTTAGAATACACTAAAACCACTGATCTATCATCCAATTTGTTTCTCATCACTTGGTTACCTTGTTATTCTTCTTTATCCATGAAAATATTTGTTTTAATATTTTTGTTGTGGGCCTCTGGGTCTTTTTTGTCAGTATACTCCTTGATGTGCACTCTGCCAATCACCGACTCTAATCTGAATTGACCTCACATGTCTGGACATGCCCATCTTGACTTGTTTTGTTTTTGTGCAGGTATACTGATAACAAGGCAAAATGAGAATCTCCTAAAGCTCACATGATTGTTAGAGGAGCTGGTGTCAGTGTGTTGGCTGACAGTGCACTTATGAGTTCGGTTTTGGCTCTAATTATTGATTTATAATCTTATTTTTATATCTGGGTCAAAACCAACCCCAACAACATAAAGATCATAATTTTAACCTGAGAATTTTATAATTTAGTGGAAAGTTTTAAAAAATTATTTGAAATAGAAATAAAAAGAGAAATAGAGGTTCCTGACAAAGTCAAAAAGCCTTGATACAATAAATACATTTATGTGGTTCTTTTATGCATTTAAGGCAAGACACGGCAGGCAACAACATCAATTCATGCAGTGGTCAATTTTAAGATTTTGGGCTAGTTTACTGCTTCAATATGTGTTTTTTCAAGCTGCTATAAAGAAAACCCTGAAAATATACAGTAAAGTGTTTATTTTGTGACAGTTTGTTTACTTGCGGCAGTAAGTTTCTCTTAAATTTACCAAAAAGTTAGAATCCCAAACCAGTGTGCTGTGTTTCATCTGTTTACTGGAGTTGGCCATGTCCAGTGTGTTGGAAAGCTCTGAGTCTCTGGTTCTGTTTTTGAGCAATTGTTTCCAATAGAAATGCATTCAGTTCCCTCATTTAAATCTTTAAATGCCAATTTCTCAAAATGAGGCAGAAATCTCTACCTCAGTGACACTTGCATACTCCAAACTCTTCAGTTTTACTCCTATCTGTATTCTAAAGGCTTTTAGAGAGGGGTTTGTTTTGGTAAAAATGGATTTTTTTTTTTTAATGGCTGTTGACTGTATTTTCTGATTTATGGAGTGATTAAAAAGAGATATGAGAAATCTCCTCTGTAAAAGCCTTTGAATCTAATATTTCAACAAAAGGAAACAAGAATTTTGAATCTGGCTTCATCTAGTGTTCAGATTTCTGTTCTGGAATATTATGCAGATTTGTGCATATTTAATGTCACAATGCCTCATTTGCATATTTAAAGATAGCATTTGATAAAACTTGTAATATTAAAAAATGTTATCTTACTGTAACCAGTCAACTAGGGATTCATGGTGATATCTTTTAAATATCTTTTTTCGTCATATTCATCTGGGGTGTCTTGCCTTAAAACCAAAAATGGGTTGGTGCCGACCTGAACACAAGAGGAAGGTTAACATACCACCTGCTGTGATCAGTATCCCCTCACGGTCAGTGGCTGGTTTTACATTCCACCTATACCTGCATTTTCCTTTTACATTTGACCTTTTATGGTGATGACTCAGTCATCAGGCATCAGAGAGCATGACTCTGAAAGTGCAGTCTGTTCTCACTATATCTCTACGTATGTAAAAATGTACTTACTTTAACCCCGATTCAGTGACGTTTGTGTTTTTGCTTTAAATTGTGTCCAGAGTGCTTGAAAACTTCCATGATACTTGCCTTCTACAACTTGATGATAAATGATAATTAATCAAATTTCTCTTCACCTCACTATAGCATAAACATCACAACAAAGGCAGTCCTTGGAAGTCAGTATCAGTGATACATCATTTTATTGCCTCTAATGCGAGGAATTCAAGCGAACTGTGTTTCCTGGGCTGCAGAGTGGGTGAAATGTTTTATTCATTTCTTATCCATAAGTCAGCATGAATCTGTGCCCTCTGTAAAGGGATCCAACGATGGAAGTGCAACATAGCGGCCGGTGTTTATACCACTATAAATCTGTTGATCTGTCCTTGGGGACATGCATAAGGGCTTTTACAAAGCTGGGCTCAGGTTAGGAATACCAAAGTGCAGAGGGACAAAGGGAATATCATGACGAGGAGCTATAAATGGGGGCATTGTACATCACTTGATGAATCACCAAGGTCTGGACTCTGTGTTGTGGACACAGGTGTTTAATCCCCTCTGTTTGACCAATAGAACAGAGGTTTGTCAGCAATCATACTGGTCTTTAAGATGTTCATTTGCACAGAAAATGTCGAAATGATCCCAAATGGAGTTGTTTCATTTGATCCCAAGAAACATATGACTTAAGCAGATTTGTGTTTTTACTGTCTTTCTTTCAGCAATCTGTCTTTGCCATGTGTGTGTTTGCTGTGACGCTCCTGGCCCCCGCTGGATGGGTTGTACATCATATCCCAGACTACAGGCAGAGATGCCCTCCACAACCCTGACTGATCTGCATTCAGAGAGACACCCACACTATATTACTGCATTACTCAAAGTGTTATGAACTGAAGCACAACTAAATAATCTTTTGTAGCAATCTGCTGTGTCATATTTTATTTCTAAGTGCCAATATAAAAGAATGTTATTTGGGGGAAAAAAAATCATCATGATGCCAGAGATTATTATGAGGTTTGGCAAACGTCTAATATGTACTGGAGTACAATTTATCATACATCATAATATCATAGTATCAGGCAGCAGGGTCATTCCAAGTGCAGACTGCAGGGACAGGATGTTTCTTCTTATCAGCAGGAGATATGAGCTCTTGACACAAATCATGATGGGGAGGTTCTGTCTGCCTTTACTTAGACCTGGAGCCTGTTAATGTCTGTGAGCTGGCTCGGAATAATGGAAATGTCACAGAATGGTATAAGACACTGACATTACATGGATGAAAATGTGAAATAATCAACTGTAAACTACAAAATGAGATGGATTTTGTTATATTTACTGTTATTACAAAAACATATGTCACCTAAATCTAGAGAACTGTACAAAAGAGGATTAGGGCCACTGGAAAAAAGGTCCAATATATATTTTTTTATAAGAATTCTGAGAATTCTACTTATTTCCCTCAGAAATCTGACTTTTTCCTCAGCATTCTGCCTTTAATATTAGAATTCTGCCTTTTTTCCCCCCGTATTTCAGAATTTTTACCTCAGGATTCTAAATTTAATCTCAGAATTGTAACTTTTTTCTCATGATAATAATAAAAGTAAT
>JAPTGZ010000016.1:18843082-18862784 GCA_029814645.1 Fowleria isostigma | reverse complement strand
TCCCCTCCCGCCCCGGAGCAGCATTCTGTCCCGCACAGGCAGGAAGGAGAACCAGGAAGCTTCCAATTTGGCCGTGCCCATGACCATGTGTCTTTTTCCTGTGCCATTCCCACTCACCCCATCTCTAAGACCACAAGTCAGTTCCATCAACCCTACAGTTACTCGCTCCCTCCTTTACAGCGTTCTGCGCGATGCCCCGTCAGACCGCGGGGGGCAGGGGCAGCAGAGTCGGGACGCTCAGCTCTCAGAGTACCCCTCTCTGGACTATCAGGGCCTCTATGTGACCCTCGTGACCCTGCTTGACCTGGTGCCCCTGCTGCAGCACGGTCAGCATGGTGAGTCAAGGCCCAGTGCACCACTGTTTGTCATCATCATCCCCGAGCCGTCTGGCCTGCATGAAGCCACTGCTGCTTTTTTGGCCTCTTTTGTAACGGGAAGAGAGAAGTCCTGCTGAGGATCTTGAGGGATGCATGGGGTGATTGGGAGCACGCTGGATCCTGTCAACTTAATCGTTCATAAGCCATTGGATACACCAGACATAGGCCTTCTCTTCTGTGTATCATATCTGACTGCATGTTTGTTTTGTAAAGTGGGAGAAATGTTTTACTTATGTTGTCCTGTGTAAATATATAAGTTGAAATGACACATGAGCAAAAAGGTGATTTTTGTTGTTGTTGTTGTTTTCACTTTTTGAGACATTTAGATCACATCTGAGACTTATTACCACACAGTTTTTCGAGCACTTACAGCTGCATCACACACTGCTCTTATTTTTCATGAATATTTGACCACTGTTATAAAAAAAGAAAAACTCTAAAGCATGAAAACCCATCTGACAAGAATGCTCTGCTTTTCCTGAGGGTTAACTTTACTTCAGTGGCTTTTAAAATAAGCTTACTGTCCTCAACTGAAGCTCATATTCTAGAGGATTTTTCTTTCCTTTTCATTTTTTTTTTTTAAACTTTTATACTGGTAGATAGTTTTTATGAAGACTTGTCATATTTGGCAGCATACAGTATGTGAATACTGTATGTACAGTTTATTGAATGAGTGTCTGTGTATCTCTCTTTGTCTTTTTTTTTTGCCTTCTCCTTTTCTCATCAGATCTGGGACAATCCATATTTTACACAACAACTTGCCTCCTGCCCTTTCTCAGTGATGATATTCTCAGCACTTTACCCTATACTATGATCTCCACTTTAGCTACATTTCCCCCTTTCCTCCACAAAGACATCATTGAGTACCTGAGCACCTCTTTCCTTCCCATGGCAATATGTGAGTATATCAACATTTACAATAAAGAAAACACATTCATTCAGCATATACGGTGGGATCATTTACTATTAATTACAGAAAATGCAACAAAATTCAATGTTTTTAAGGACTGAATAGGTATTTAAACTAGTGAATATTTCATAAACTACTGTCAAATTTTATCTTTCAAGTGGGTATTATTTATTCATTTTCTTTTTCTTGTCTGATTCTAGTGGGTTCTACTCGAAGAGAAGGAGGAGTGCCAGCATATGTCAATTTGTCTGCCTCCTCTATGCTAATGATTGCAATGCAGTACACCACAAATCCAGGTAAAACAATACAAATACAGTGCAATACAACACACATTAAATATAAAAAGGACTATCATGGAGTATTAACTTAAATGTCTTCTATTTCTTTCTAGTATATCACTGTCAGTTGTTGGAGTGTCTCATGAAGCACAAACAGGAAGTGTGGAAGGTATTTTATCCAATAAATGCACTAAATGAACAAAAGTGACACATTGAATTCGGGTCTTTCATTACTAATACGGGTCTGGACTATGAAACACTAGTGGCAAATGTATTAACATAATGGTATTTTGTTTACATTGAGTTTGTGTTTAGTAATTCTACTCACCACTGATTTATTTCATTATTAGAATTGTTTTAAATGTTCTACCTCTGGATTTCTGGAAAATTTATTATGTTCTGACTATAAATCATGAGTAACCATCTGGTTTCTACAGCATTTACTAAGTACAACAACACATTATTGACAAAAACTAACATGAACAATTTTATCATGTCCTGCAATCTCAGCTGAAGGTGTGATATTTTTGCCTATATGCGGAACATGTTGCAGATAAAAAGTTAAAAACTGCTAATTTGAAGACATAAATTCAAAAGTAAGTCATTATTTGATGTTTTTGGAAATTAATTTTATTTTTTTCTTCCCATCTGAGATCACTACTAAATGTGAAGCTACAGTTAACGTTTAGCTTAACTTTAGTTTAGCTACAAGAAAGGACTAAAGCAGGGCTGAACAGCTGATATAAATAACCCTCAGTTAAAACTCTAAGAAGCAAAACAACTATTCAGATATATGTAAGATGGAAATTTATTAATGGTGTATAACCATGCAATAAAAAAATAGCTAACATGAATCGCTAAATAGCTAACTTGAAGCTACAGTTAGCCTTTAGCTTAGCTACAAGAAAGGACTAAAGCAGGGCTAAACAACTGATATAGTCCTCAGTTAAAGCTCTGCTAAGAAGCAAAACAACTGTTCAGATATATTTAAGATGGAAATTTAATAAAACTAGTGTAACTAACCAATAAAACATAATATACTAACTAATATAAAGCAACATTTAACCTTTTGCCTAGCTAAGAGAATGGACCAAAGCAGGGCTGAATAGCTGATATAACCCTCAGTTAAAACTCTGCTAAGAAGCAAAACAACGGTTCAGATATATGTAAGATGGAAATTTAATAAAAAATGTTATAACCCTGCAAGGCTCATTACCTTTAATTCACACAAATACGTTCAGATATCCTTGCAGTGTGTGATTACAGCTGATATTTGCTCTGTGTGTAGGATCTGCTCTATGTCATATCCTATGGACCATCACAAGTAAAGCCTCCAGCCGTACAGATGCTCTTTCATTACTGGCCTAATCTGAAACCACCAGGGGCCATCAGTGAATACAGAGGGCTGCAGTACACAGGTCAGATGTTGCTAATGTTTTCACATGTGCTTTATTGATTTATTCTTGAAATGACTAAGGGTCTAACACATCCCTATTTCTCCTCTCTCACTGCCGATGTCCTTGTTCAGCCTGGAATCCCATCCATTGTCAACATATAGAGTGTCACAATGCCATCAATAAACCAGCTGTCAAGGTGATGTCTTTCTGTAAAAATGTAAAAAAAGAAAAAAAAAAAAAAAGAGCTTTAAAAGTTATATGTTTGTGGCTGTAGAATGAGCATGAATGCTTCTACATCCCTGCTCGTCTACCATGCTCCTTTAAGAGGAGAGATTAGCAGTGCAGTCTGTATTCAAAAGCTGCTCCCATGAGAGTTCTTGTAGAATAGATGGGGCATGTGCCAGGCTTTCTTCAGTTCAGCCTTGTTGTGCAGTCCATGCTTTTGTATTTGCTTTTGTGAGCCCCACAGTAAATAAATCAGTGCGTACCCGGGCAGCTGTGTGAGTGGGGTAATGATATCAGCTTCCTTTACACCAGTCGCTGCCGCTCCCCTGTTTTATTTGCTCTGCCTGCCTTTACTCAACACTGCTCAAAACTGACAAATAGAGTAGGAACAGGGGCATGGACAAGGGCCGGATTTCAATTACCAGGAGCAGGGAGGGGGTACAAGGGGAGGGGGCTTAATTGGAAGCAGTGACCCCACATATCCCTTGAGGATAGGGTGGCATCAAGCGAGCACAGTAAATTACAGTGCACCATCTGAACACTGAGGCCATGAGCGCTGGGGTTTCACACAGGGCCAGGAACAGGTTGCAGGAAAGTGGAGTGCAACATATGCAGGCAACCATCCTGTCAGAGGGGTGATAAATTTTTTGGGCAAGACCTTGAAACCCACCCGGAATTAACAAAACAAGACTGTTTGGATGTAGAAATATGCCAAAAAGCCATAAATGTTACTAGTTTTGGCTGTACTTGAACCGTTATTTGTTTTCTAATGCTGTCTGTGTTACTGTTGCAGATGTGTATAGATCCTACTCTTTCGGTTGCCCTTGGAGACAAGCCCCCTCCTCTTTATATATGTGAAGAGTGCAGCCAGCGGATTGCGGGGTATGCATCTGTCTCCCTTCTTTGTCGGCTCCCCTGATCCTCCCCCTCCTCCAATAAGATGCCATTCCAAGCATACATCACCTACCGCCTGTCTCATTATCCTTCCCTTTAACTCAGGGGAAACACGTCGCCATGGTTACGTAATTCCCTCATTCTGATAATGAGATCATCATCACAAAACCAGGCAGCCACTAGTTTATTTTTTCGCCGGTGTATTTTACACTACTGTGAAACTGCATGGCTCTGCAGTTATGTCTTGAAATTGAGGGACAATAAGTATGTAAGACCTGTTAGAAAGTGCATATACATGGTGAAAGTTTCTGTATATACAATGAAGAGTACTCTGCCAGCAAACCAAGTGTTAATATATTCTTTGACCTTTTTAGAGACCATGCAGAATGGCTCGTTGATGTGCTTCTGCCCCAAGGTGAGCAAAAAAGAGCTTGAGTCCCTCCCGAAGAAGAGAAAACAAATAACTATATACAGACATGCTTATAATAGATGATTTTATCTAAGCAAAAGAGATAACATAGGATATTACCAAAGAACCACCTCGTTTTTCCTGATAAAAAATAAGAATAATTATAAAAAGTTGCATTCGTCATTTTCAGATTGAATAATTTTGTTCATTTCTTGCAGCAGAGATATCTGCAATTTGTCAAAAAAAGGTAAGATATCTGTACTCTGGCACACACTCATGATTCACTGTGTGTTGTCATCAGCCAATTTAGTCATCAGTTCAGTTAATATTCTCCATATATATGTATTTAATGTTTTCTGTCATCGGTGATGAATTACTGCTTCACTTCACTGCTTTTTCAGAATAACAAAGTCCTGCCTTGAGCTGTCAAAAATATCTTAAAATCACAAATCAAACAGTGCAAACAGAAACCTTGTTAGCCTTGAAGATATTTCATGGAATATATTTTTATCTGTGATCCATGGCAAGGTCATTTATTTATGAACCAGTTTTCTCCATTGAGGAGTCAATTTACTGAAGTGGCTCAGTAAAGGCCAAATCATTTTAAATGAAGCTGCTGGGGCGTGATGTTTGTTCGCTGATGTTGAATGCACTGCCGAGGGCACCAACCTGGTTTCCAGGGAGACACTGGAAAAACCTGAGTGTGAGATGATCTCTAATATTCCCGTCAGGCTGAGTAGACACCTGCCGTTGTCACGAGAAACAGCTGGCCTTCTATCTGTTGTGTCCAGTGTTTATAATCTGCCGTGTTCCTTTTTTAGCCAGCTCGTCTCACTCATTTCTGAAAAACGTTTAAACTCCCACCACCTCTTTCATTATTAAATGAGGCATTACTGCTCTTTCTCGGAAATGATTGTGTGTGATATTTGTAGCCCAATCACTGGTACCAGTGAGAACATGTGGTAAACTACACCAGTATAAGGAATGTTAACCTCATGACATTGAGTTTTTGTTGTTGAAAGCTGAACAAGAGACTTCTCCACTCGAGGACAGATACATGTTAACTTGATAGGGAGCACTGCATTTCTCTAATGGCACAAGATTAGTGACTGATCAGATTAGGATGGTCCTCTAGTGCCATCCTTTTTATTTTTAGAAACCTGAGACACTGTGGGGACAGATAATTGATATTTTATATCTCTGCAGACATGCACTGGTCAACATCACAGACATATTTTTTGTAATACAGGATTTTATCATATTTATTTATCACATTTATTGTATTATTTTATTTTTAGATGGCCATTAGATGTTGACTAGATGATGACTATTTGACATGATGTGATTGTTGCATGCTTACAGCTTTTTGCTAATGCCAAAAATAGAATAATAAAATAATCTCTCCTCTCCTTCCTCTTCCCCCTAATCCTCCTCCTCATCCGCCTCTTCATCCTCCTCCGTCCGCTCTTTCTTGCCCGTGTAGAACTGTAGCTCTCATGTTCGGAGGGCCGTGGTCACCTGCTTCTCGGCCGGCTGCTGTGGGCGCCATGGCAACCGGCCTGTCCGCTACTGCAAGCGTTGCCATGTCAACCACCACAGCAGCGAGGTGGGGGCTGCGGCGGAGACCCATCTGTACCAGACCTCACCCCCTCCCATCAACACGAGGGAGTGCGGAGCAGAGGAGTTGGTGTGCACTGTGGAAGCTGTTATAAGGTGCACACAGTGTTTACACCGTCACGTCACTGCCACTGTTAGAGCCTGTCATAATGTATAATGCATTTTTACATTAAAGTATAATAATACTGCATGGGATTAGATTGAAATGCAGTGTCAGGACATTCTCTGTCTCTGCTCTTTCTTCATCCATATGTTTTTCTTACCGCCTCCACGGTCCCACTCATCTTCTCTATTTCTACACAGCCTACTCAAGGAGGCAGAAATCCATGCAGAGCAGCGTGAATTTGAACTGAACAGGCGGCGTCAAATGGGTTTGTCTTCCTCCCACCACTCTCTGGACAATATCGAGTTTGACAACAAGGAGGACGACCAGCACGACCAGCGGCTCCTCAGTCAGTTCGGCATCTGGTTCCTGGTGTGTAATCATAGGCTGCTGTTACTAGTGTCTGTCAATAATGGGAGGTGTGAGATAAAGATGTGTACAGGACATACTTTCTTATCTCTCCGCTCCTTTCAATTCATGGTTACCTGACTGATTAGTTTGCCTCCCTGACCTTTGCTCACTACTCCTCTGCACTTTGCAGGTGAGCCTGTGCACCCCCAATGAGAACACGCCCACTGAGAGTCTGGCTCGGCTCGTCAGCATGGTATTCCAGTGGTTTCATTCCACTGCCTACATGATGGATGACGAGGTCGGCAGCCTGGTGGAAAAGTTAAAGCCGCAGTTTGTCACCAAGTGGCTAAAGACAGTGTGTGAAGTGCGCTTTGACGTCATGGTCATGTGTCTGCTGCCCAAACCTGTTGAATTTGCCAGGGTAAGATTAAAGATTGTCAAGTAAGTATATAATACATGATTAACCCATAAAGACCCAGTGTTACTTTTGTGGCAGTTCCAAAATATATTTTTCTCTATATTTATCTTTCCTCTTGTGTTCAGGTCAGCACTGACCCATTTTAGGTTTTAAGTGCATTAAAGAACCACATAAAATTTGTTTGTGCATCAAGGCTGTTTGTCAGGAACCTCTATTTCAACAAAATAATACAAAATAAAAAAAATTTCACTAAATTATAAAATGCTCTGGTTGAAGTCGTGACCTTTGTGTTGTTAGGATCAGTTTCAACACAATTACAAAAATAAGGTTATAAGGCAATATTAGAACCAAAACTGAAGTCATAGTGCACTATCAGCCAACACACTGACACCAGCTCCTCTAATGATCATGCAAACTTTAGGGGATTCTCATCTAGTCTTGTTATCCGGTATACCTGCACAAAAACAAAACATGCAAAGACAGACATGTCCAGACATGTTCAGTCTAGAGTTGGTGACTGTCAGAGTGCACATTGAGGGGTATACTGACAAAAAAGGCCTGGTGGCCCACATCAAAAATATTACAACCAATACTTTCATGGATAAGAAAGAATAACAAGGTAACCAAGAGACTGCTTGTAGTGCATGTTACAGCTGATTTAAAACATGGGTCAAAACCAACCCGTTAACATAAGAGAAGGTAACAGAAAGAGAACACAAGAGGAAGGTTAACTTCTCTCAAGCGATTAGTCACCATTTATTTATAATATTACCCTCTATGTTTTATGGGTTTTTGTTGGTGAAAATTATGTATTTTCCTGTATTTAATTCACTGATCTTGTAAATGTTCATAAAAGCTCAGATTAAAATTGAGGATTACTGTGTCAAAAACACAGAAACCTCAATAAAAAGTGACTTTTTCAGCAACGATATCATTATGTGAACATAAAATAAGTATTTTCATCCACTGTCATTGATCCAACTCCATGGGTTTCACTAGTGAATCAATGTTGTGGAAGATGACAGTGTTTCCGCATTCACTACGGAGCCTCTGAACATCCAAATGGGTCATATCTGATGACCACAAAAAGATGATAAACTGCATTTTACACCAAGTAATTACTCATATTGATAGGATTAATGGATCAATGGGTATTAAACATTTTAGATCAGTACATGGTTTTGGTTTCCAGTGGGTGTTTGGGTTTTTATGGGTTAAACAATTTGAAAAGATGCCGAGTGAAAGTTGAACATCAAAACTGCAACATCACAACATGACCACATTATTTCTTTCATGGTTTTGACAAAAGGGGTTTATACTTCTGATATTTTCATGAGTTTTGTTTTTATGTAGTCTTTCAGGTTTTTTTTTGTTTTTTTTTTAACTCTCAATTTTGTTTGCTATTTATATGATTTATGTTATACATTTACTACTTTTACTTTAGTTTTTAGTCTCTAGCTGAAATGGTAGAAGCTGAAAAAGATAAGATGTAAAACTATATCAAATGTATCAAATATGGCATTCTTTATTGATCCCAATTCTGATGAAGTGGTTCAGCATCCACAATTCAAATCAAAGAGGAAGACAAATACAAAGCTGAATTTTCCTGCAGTTGTATTTTGTTTCAGTATGTGTTGCATTGTTCATTTTGGTTCAGTTTAGTTCGGTTTTATTTTATTCTTGGATATTGTGAACTGTATTATCTCTGCTGAGGTTATCAAAATCAAATTCTTTAGGTCATCATATGAACTCTCTATTTACTTTTCTCCAGGTTGGAGGCTATTGGGACAAGTCATGCAGCACTGTTACCCAGCTCAAAGAGGGTTTGAACCGCATTCTGTGTCTGATACCTTATAATGTGATCAGTCAGCCACTGTGGGAGTGTTTTATGCCTGAGTGGCTTGAGGCCATCCGTACCGAGGTGCCAGACCACCAGCTCAAAGAGTTTCGGGAAGTGCTCAGGTACATCCGCTGCCCCAAAAAAGTGGAACGCTGTAGCTTTCACGGCCTTAATAAAGACATTTCATAAAAGCAGGGGAGTATTTTTAGAAGAATAACCATTAAACATTTGCTTAAGATATTTATAGTGGTGCTACAAGACACTTCAGAGCAGACTATTTTAAGTTTTCTAAGCATCAAAGATAAATGAATTCTGCAGACTCTACAGAAGACTGAAGGATTATTTTAAACTAAAGATGCTCTACTTGACTAAAGTGTTGGACACATTCTGCAGTGTGCATATTATCAGAAGAAAGATACATACATTGATTCTATCTTGTTACCATGAACATCAGATTCAGCTTTATTGTCATTCGATCAGTGGTACATGATAGAACAAAATGTAGTTACCCAAGTCTCTGTTTTAGTATAAGAAGATAAAGAATAAATCTAAAATAGAATCTATAAATGGTAAGTAGGGTAGAATACATTTACCATAAAAAATATGCAAAGAAAAAATGGAAAAGATAAAAAAATTATAATAAATTCGTAAAAAATTATTTGTTACTATGTTTTCTTCAATTTCTTGTTCATTTTAATGCCCAGTACAACTAAAGCTACATTTGTTTGACCAAATCTAACAATAACAACGAAAATAGCTCATGCGAGTTTAATTTCAGAGCTGATATCTATCCATTTTCCGTGGTTTTCTTGATAATAACCAAAATCACATAAGTTCTTACATCAATAGCTATGACATTGTACTGATAAAAACAGTGCTTTTAGACATTCTATATTTCCTTTTCTGTCTGTTACATACACACAGGAATTTGTACTTGATTGTCTAACCATTGTTTTTTATGATTTTTGATGGTCTAATAATTTTTTCCGTGATGGTGTGTACAAAATTCACAGTATACAGCTACAGTTTAGTTAATGTGGTAGTGCATATAGCAGCAGCATGAGTAGCAGCAGCAGTGGAATAAAGTGGCAACAGTGAATAAAGTGTCATTGCTTATGTTTCTAATGTGTCTATTTATTATGGAAAAGATGCATAAATGAAACAATCATGTGAAGTAAAATATAGTAAATGCTAAATGAAGAAAATTAAATATCAGGACCTTGTGTGTGGTTGTGTGACATCATCTGAATATGAAGCTGCCTCTCTGCATCCATGCATATCCATGATGATATTTGTTTCTGCCTCCTCCTTTCAGCAAAATGTTTGATATTGAGCTGTGCCCCCTGCCCTTCTCCATGGAAGAGATGTTTGGCTTCATTAGTTGCAGATTCTCCGGCTACCCAGCGTCGGTACAAGAGCAGGCTCTGTTGTGGCTTCATGTAAGCGCGCACACACACATACACACACATGGCTGCACTAACACACGGTCTAGTGTCCAGTTCTCATCCTGCGGTTCTGTCCACAGTGCGTGTGAATTGAACAGGTTGTCATAGGGTGTGAGAGTCTGGACAGGGGCCCTGCTGAATATGGATCTGGGTCACAGAATGAGATCGAGGGAGATATAAGGGATTTCGCCTTTCATCCCATATGCACTCGCAGCTTGCTGCTGTGTGTACATGGATCAATTTCAAGTTTTCTGTCACAACTGTGATCAAGAGATTGCATTAATTTACCTCAAGTAAATGGGTCGCCCAAGTCAGACAGAAAAGTGGTGGTGGTCTTCTGTATCTGTAACTCACAAAGTTATTAGATTCTATTAGTGTATGTGTCAGATCAACATATTCATTCATGTTGCTACAATGGTGTTTGAAAGCAAATGTCTATCAGTACACAGATGCGTGAGAATGGATTCCTTTTTATTTTTCTCTGAGAAAACAATGTTCCTACTTAAAAAAAAGAAAAAAGTAAAAGGTCACTGTGACTAACTGGGACAGGGAAACTGAGTTTTCTGGACAAGGCATATTTTTATGCTTTGAGAAAAACAAAGAAAATCAATCAACTCTGTTGCACTGAGAGGCTGGCAGATTTATAGCATTAAATGTCCTAAAAACTGGGAAAAACATCTCTGGGTAAGAACATCAGATGTAAATTTTAGAGGAATATACTGTTGAAATGTTTGCGGCTTGAAGAATGAAATGGTAGTAGAGAGTACAACACTGAAATGAAAACAATAAATGTAGATGTGTGTAAGGAATCTGGTGATCGCAAAGGACATAAATGAGGAAACAAAAAAGCAAAAAGACTGTCTCAAATAACCAGTAATATTTTATTACCTATGGAAACAATATTGTCAGTATGTTATGACTTGACCATATAGTTTCTGCCTTTTCTCATAAAATGATAGTGATAATGTGATTTATTCTTGATAGTTAATGTGTAACAGGGTCTCAAACATTTCACCTGGTCAAAGCTGATTACTGATGTGAATAGAATAGAATAGAATAGAATAGAATAGAATAGAATAGAATAGAATAGAATAGAATAGAATAGAATATTTATTGTCATTGTATGGTTTGCAACAAAATTTTGTTTAGCAGCAATTATCGCTCTTGCTGCAGCTACAGTTTCAAGTGTGCTAAAAATAAATATGTATAGAAAAATATATTAGTATTCAATATTTTAAAATGTTAAAACCACAAATGTGCAAACTTATGCAGATGTACCGATAGGCATAAAAAGAATATGTGTCTGAAAACAAAATTATTCTAACTTTATGGCAATAATGTATGAGCAGAAGTTACCAAGCAAGGAATTTCCAGGATTCCAAACATTCTCAGCTCAATATGAAAAGAAATGTTTTGTTTATAGGCCAGTCAGTTAATAAAATCCAACACCCTGCAACCATTTTTGGTGTTACACTCTCCAACTTTATAGGCAACAGTGTAAAGAAATATTTGTATTATGTGGAACTAATCATGTCACAACAAAAAGAATAAACAAGATAGTAGTGGAAGAAGAGGACAAACAGAAAAATAAAAGGGAAGAAACCAAAACAAGAAAATAAAGAGAAAGTTGAACTGTAAAAATAACACTTGACAGGTAGAAAAACAAAATACTGTCTTGTTTGGACCCATAGGTGCTGTCAGAGCTTGACATCGTGGTCCCCCTTCAGCTGCTCATCGGGATGTTCTCGGATGGTGTGAACTCTTTGAAGGAGCTGGCCAATCAGAGGAAGGCACGAGCCTCGGATTTGACCGGCAACACTGGGGCTCGCAGGGTGAGTGCGAAGCCCCTCCCTTCAATGTCACACCTGTGGAAGACAATTTCATTTTGCAATCATTTTGTGTTTAGGCATCTGTTTAGAAATACCATGCCCATATTTCTGCTCAGCTCTGCTTCTATTTTTGACAGTTCAGTGGGATGTACTGTGGGTTGCTATGGTAACTGGCAGTGTCTAAATATAGCCTGCTTAAAGAGCTTAATTGAACTTGACTGTGATGTAGATTTATCATTGAAATTAATAGCCCAGCCACTCTGCACTCATATGTCATTATTACTGGAGATTAAAAGACTGCCAGGATGATGTAGATGTGTAGATGATTGAACTTCTAAGCAAAACACATATGTTTTACTTTCTACGGTAACACACTCTTTGTCTGTAGGTGAGTGTGGTGTCTGATCCAGGGCGACGTGGGCAACACAACACCCTCAGTCCATTCCCCAGCCCCTTCAGGAGCCCGTTCCGCAGCCCTTTGCGCTGCAGTCCCTTTAAAAACCTGGGTCACGCCACCGGCCACTGTGCTCTCGACCTGGACTGTGATGACGACGACATGAACCTCGGCTGCTTCATCCTCATGTTTGACCTCATCCTAAAACAGGTGATGATAGTTTCATTAGTTATGTCTGAAAAAACAGATTCCACATTTATTAACACCATGTCTTTTAGTTTTATCATCTTATTATTCAGTTAATTAATTAATTCATTCATTCAGTTTCATTTGTTTCAAGCAATTGAGTAAGGAACACAAGTGACCTACATACAACAGTACAGTATCTGATAATGCACAGACATTCAACAGAATACATGTAAGTTCAATAAATCAAATTAATTCATTTATGCTCAAAAAGGAGTGGGCAGAAGAAAAACTTATTAAAGCCCACCCCCATTTCTCATCAATAACTTAACATAATAAAATTCCAATACTTTCCCCTGTCTACAAACACAAAACAGGACAATGAACAAATAGAGGCCAATAGAGATTGTAATAAACTCACTACATTTACATTATATAACCAAATATGTATGAAACAAAAAAATATAGGAACAATGTACATTCATGACGGTGTTATGAATTTCCTGTTTTACAAATGTGAAACAGAAAAAATCAAGTGTCCCTGAATGTCTTATCTACTGTCTAATACAAGAAAAAACATTTTTTTTTCTTTGTTGGTGGATTTTGAAAGAAAACAACAGATACATTAACAAAACACTTAATTTAGCTTTTTTTAGTCATCATTATCTAATTAGTTGAAGTCATGCATGAATTATACTTTGATAATAGCTTGATTTTACACATAATCCATGAAGATGAAGGTGCAGATAACTAGAGAGGCATGATAAAAGTAGCTTATTGACAGTATTCTAGACACCCCCAGATGTTTTCAGGAGAGCTCATGTTTTATTAAGCTCCGCCAAGCTCTCCTGTAGCGGGTACACTATTCCTACATTCCTATGTTACACCATGAAAGTCGAATGTGACAGACGCAGTCTCTCATCTTTTATTTTGGATGTACACAACATGCAGCATACAGGGAAAAAAATGACTTACATAATCTAATGACAGCAACAGTGCACACAGGTGGGACTTTGAGATTTGTGTATCGTGTTCTACTTTTTGTTCCCCTTTCTTTACGGTCGTCTCCCCCGCTGTCCCAGATGGAGCTCCAGGATGACGGTGTGATGCTGGGTCTAGACAGCAGCCTGGGGAAGGATATCGTGGGCATCATCAACAATGTCTTCCAGGCCCCGTGGGGGGGCTCCCACACCTGCCAGAAGGATGAGAAGGCCCTGGAGTGCAGCCTGTGCCAATCCAGCATCCTGTGCTACCAGCTGGGCTGTGAGCTCCTGGAGAGGCTGACCCCCCGGGAGGAGATACGCCTTGTGGTGAGATACGCAGCGTGCATTTTTATGCACCAAATATAAATTAACCTCATACACAACACAGGCACAGTGACCCTTTAAATAGTGGCATGCACTTGTCTTACGCTGGAAACACCACTTTTAAACTTTTGTTATCTAAAGTGTTGGTAACTAATTAAATGGGTACCACTATAGAATAGAATAGAATAGAATAGAATAGAATAGAATAGAATAGAATAGAATAGAATAGAATAGAATAGATTTTTTTTTTGTCACATTACAATGACAAGACATCGACAGTGAAATGGGAGCTGTGACAGGCTCCAATTGTGCAAAAAAAAAAAAAAGACAAATAGAATGAAAAAATTGAAATAAAAAATTGCTTGTCAAAATACACAATCCAATATTCAATGTACAATATACAAGGAAACAATATACATTGCCCAGTTAGAACTAAAACTCTTACTGAATCTGTCAAATAAATGATTTTTAAATGGTTTATACCTTGTATAAATACCTTAAATGTTTTACACTTTTTTTTATTAAGGTAGCAGTCATTGTGATTGATTTTATGTGTTGAGTAAAATGTGGTGCTGCTTTGAGTCGATTGTACATCCAGTAAGAAAGTAATATTATACCTTCCAACACTTTGGTCTACACAAAAATATAGTTGAATAGAATTTATAGGTTGTAAACACTTCATAAGTGACAAATAAATAATTACAAAGAGAGTTTTAATAATTTTCATTTATAAATTTTGGACAACTATGTATAATCAAGTTCAGGCTGCACTTTTTTGTTGGTCTCTTTTGTTCAGATTTTACTACTTGTATGACCCTTTTCTGGGTCAATACATTGTTATTGTCCAATAACTTACAACCATTTATATTAACACATTTATTTATTGAAAAAGGGAAAAAAAAATGTATTCCAATTTATGGGCAACAGTGTATTTACTAGTAAGCTACTGCTATTTATAATCAGTAAAAGGGAACCTTATTGCAAACTGTAAAACATAATCTCATTTTTTGAAAGACATGTCAGAAATGTAGTTATTTCACATTATTTTCATGAGTAATTTTCATTCCTTTCCTACCTTCCAAACTATGGTTATATATGAGAGAACTGAAGAAGCAGGGTCATTATATTTTTAAATTTTATTTCTGTTTAGCTGTTACCAAGCTGGCTGCTGTACCTGTCAGCTTTGAAACTGACAAATAAAGGTCAGTTACAGATGATGTATAACATAAATAGATTATTCTGACAGTGTTTGATTTGTTCTACAGGAACCTACAGACAGTTTGGAGGAGACTTTGCTCATGCCTCAAACAGATCAATCTTTTGGGACGGAGAATGAAAGTGAGGAAGGAGACAATCCGAGCGGCACACACACCGACAACCCCAGTAACCAGTCACCTGATAACGCACGTATGTTTGTTTACATGTACTGAAACACATGTATGCAGTCATATGTCCCATGTTTTCTCTAATGCTAAACTCTTCTTCTTCTTTCCAGCAATGAAAAATAACTCTGATAAGAAGTTCTCTTATCAGCAGCTCCCAGTATCTTTGAAGCTTATATACACAATTCTGCAGGTATTAATTCTAAATAACTGAATAAGGGATGTTTATGAATGTTTCTAGTTTCAGGTTACATTATTTGTACTCATAGATAGATTTTTTAGATGATGATTCCCTATTGATATTTTTGAAAGCATAATAACATGTAACATGAAACCAAGATCAATAGTTGACAATAGCTATGATACAATATAAGTACTCTACCAACCAGGACATGAAAGATAAGAGAGAGGATGCATCAATAAAATAAGTAAAAAATAAAAGAAATTTAACTCATAAAGACCCAAACAGCCACTGGCAACCTAAAAAAAATCTATTGATCTAAAATATTTAATACTTACTGATCCACTAATCCTATCAATGCATGTAAATAATTATTTTAAAATGCAGTTTCTCAGCTTTTCAGCAGCATCACATCTTTGTTAGATATTCAGAGGCTCCATTGTGAATGTGGAAACACCATCAGCTTCTACAACATTGGTTCAGCAGTAAAACCCATGGAGTTGAATCAATGACAGTGGATGGAGACACTGGGTTTATGTTCAGTTAATGATAGATTTGACTGGAAAAATCACTTTTTCATCAGTTTTCTCTGCTTCTGATATAATAACCCTCAACTTTAATCTGAGGTTTAATGAACATTTGCATGATCAGTAAATTAAATATAGAAAAATACATGATTTTCACTAAAAAAAATATTATAAAAAAATGGAGATAAATCACTTAAGAAAGGTTAAATATATAGAAAAATAATTTGCAAACTGACACAAAAGTAGCAGTGGATCTTTATTGATTAAAACAGAATATAAAGAAGTATAATCAATACCTACATACATTCAAGGGAAATTCAATAATGAGTTAAAAAAAAAATATTTGCAATATATTGCTACAGCTTTTTCAACTTGGTGACAGCAGCATGACCAAAGCTGTTTTTATACTGTTGTGTCTTAAATATCTGGACCACAAACTATCATCTGGGGCCAAGAAGCTGAAAGTGACAGTGCAAAAGGTGGTAGTCATCATTTAAGATGGAGGTTTCTATCCTCTGTACCTGCCTGATGTACAGGGATACTGGACTCACCGACCAGACCATTGAAGTACTTGGTCTGAGGATTTTTTCAGTTTTAAACTAAAAGGCCCCAGTGCTGCTTTTGTGGCAGTTCCAAAGAAAAGAAATTTTTTTTTTCAATATTTAGCTTTTCTTATGTGATTCATCACCAGTCATTATGACATTATCCTCTGTATTTTGTGTTTCTTCAGTGAACATCAGGCATTTTCCTATATTTAATTGACTGATTATGTTGATGTTTATAAAAGCTCAGATTAAAGTTAAGGGTTATTATATCTAAAACTGAGAAAACTGAAGAAAAAGCAACTTTTTCAGCAAAAATATTATTAGAATATAAAACAAATGTGTCTATCTACTGTCGCTGATCCAACTCCATGGGCTTTACTGGTGAATCAATGTTGTAGAAGATGACAGTGTTTCCACATTCACTACAGAACCTCTGAACATCCAAATGGGTCATATCTGATGACCAGGAAAAGATGACAAATTATTTACATATCTTGATAGGATTAGTGGATCAACAGTTATTGAACAGTTTAGATGAATAGATTCTTTTGGTTGTTGGTAGATGTTTGGGTCTTTATGGGTTAATGTTAACTGACCATTACAAACCATTACACTGTGATTTATTTGAATGTACATATGATGGGCTATGACTTACATTTATTCTCTTATGTATTTAGGAAATGTCCAAGTTTGAGGAGCCTGACATCTTGTTTAACATGCTGAACTGTCTGAAGATCCTGTGTCTCCACGGAGAGTGTTTGTACCTTGCCCGTAAGGATCATCCTCAGTTTCTGGCTTATGTCCAGGAGAAGATGCTCATCCCAAGGTTCGTGTTATTAACCTCTCTCTCTAAGAGACACAGAAAGTTAATACCATGAAGTGAATCATCATTTAGCCTCCTCCTGAGCAGCTGTTTGTTCCTGTGTTTCCAGCCTGTGGTCCATGTTGAAGTCAGAGTTTTGTCAGCTGGCCTCCTTAGCCGTGCCTCAGCTCCTCCACGCCCTCTCTCTGTCCCATGGGGCCGACATCTTCTGGAACCTCATCAACACCAACTTCAACAGCAAAGACTGGAAAATACGATTCGAAGCAGGTGAGAGACAGCTGAGATGTGTTAAATTGCATTTATCACATATCTGACTTCTGGAGCTGCTCACAGTTTGCGCTCAGAATGAATACAGCGGGGTTTTGATTATTTGGTCCATTAGGTATTTTGTAGGGAAAGTAGTTGTGAATATATGAATGAAGCCAGAGGATCTGATCAAGTGGAACTGAACATCAACATGAAAACGTAAATTTGCACACATTATTTATCAAGTGGGCTCATTTTTTAGCTAAAGATCTCTATTTTATGTAACTGTTACCCTTTTTAAAATACCACCTGTAGGAAAAAAGTTACAACCGATTGTATCAATTGTACTTTTTACACCATAACCATGCCTTGTCTATTAAATTTATTTATTTTTTAACTCTTTATTTCTGATTTTTTTTTTTTTTTTTCTTAGATACAAAAACAAAAAACAGAACAAACAGGTTATGATGTCAAGGGGTTACAGCAGTGTTTTCAACCATGGGGTCACCTGGAATTCCAGTGGGGTACCCTAAAATTTCTAGTAGTTGATAAAAACAAATCACTAATAAAAATATTTTTTAATGATTCAACATATATTTCATTATAATTAAAACACCACACACTTTTCCTGATAAAAATCAAGTTCAAACTAGAGAAGCACTTGGAGAGCACAGAGCTCCACCAGATGTGATAGTCCCCTCCATGTGACTCACACCAAAGTACTAATCCTACATTTATTTGTATATATTTTACAGCAAACATAACATATATAACAACAACATATGTACAAAGAGATGCAGACTTACTTTTTTATTTATTTTTTGGCAGTTTTCTGTTTATTTATTTATTTGGAATTTTTAATTTATTTTATAACAAAATATGCACAAATGCCCAAAAATGATTCTATCTCCCAATATTAAAGAATTCTTTAAAAACAAATCCTGGATCCAGGGGGTGATCTGGATCACTCCCACAACCTAATGGATTGTTCCTTGTGTCATTTCCATCATGTCCTAAAAATTTCATGTAAATCCGTTCAGTAGTTTTTGTGTAAAGTTGCTAACAGACGAGCAGACAAATGCCGGCAAAAACATAACCTCCTTGGTGGAGGTAATAAAACGCAGGATGTAATATCTGAGAGGACATATCATAACTATCTTTGAATTGTTCATTGTGGTCGGTTTAAGATTCTGCGGCTCTTTCATAATTCATAGTTTGAGTTATTGTTTGTTCAGTATTAATGTCCATCCTTGTAAATACAGTCTCCACTGACTGTACATGTTGTGACCAAGGAAAATAAAATTCTCACTTTGTGCAGTAATCTACACCTGGCTTTTCTACCTCCATCCATAATAATAATGTATATTTTATAGCCTAAATATCATCTAAAATTATTGTTTATTTGAAGCATAGTATAGCAAACTATTACATGTTCAAAAACAAATTAATTTTAGCAAATTCTCTCTGCTGAGTGCCGGTTTGTTTGGCCTTCTGTTTAGGAGTGACAAAAAAACAGATCATGCTTTTGCCTCATCTGTTACTTTGAGAAATTACAACTCTAAATGATGAAATTTGTAATTTCATACACTGGGCACATTCATCTGTGAACTGTTACTGAGGAAATTTGTCTTTATTTTTAATTTATCCATATCAGTATGGACCACACAGTGTTATTTCTGTGTTAGTGTTAAATACATTAAATAAAAGGATTGTGATCATATGTGGCTTGTTTTAAAAAATAAGTTAACATTTTGGGTGATGCATACAGTGGTAAAGAGTCGTCCACGTGTTATTCTGGCAGCCTGTCCATGTGAAACTACATTCTTATGTCAATAAAACAGACTTTTCAATATTTTCCTCCAAAATTTACAGTCGCAGAAAAAAATATTAGACCACCCTATGTTTTCTTTAATTCATTTTAATGCCTGGTACAATTAAAGATACATTTGTTTGGACAAATATAATGATAACAACAAAAATAGCTCATAAAAGTTTAATTTAAGAGCTGATATCTATCC
>JAPTGZ010000016.1:18818586-18833940 GCA_029814645.1 Fowleria isostigma | reverse complement strand
TGAAAAGGAAGAGAAGGGAAAGAACAGGCCATCTCTAATGTTATTGTGTGTATTTTATTCTTTGCATTTTCTGAGAAAAAAATGAGACAAATCCAGAATAGAAAAATAATATACCTACGGGTACAAATAAAGTTACCTTGAACCTTGAGAAAATGTTGTATGGGTACGTTAATGGCTAATTTAAAAAATAAAACAGATGAAACCACTTAAATTTCCAATAATTCTTCTAATTTGGCCACCACTGTATATTTTTAACAATATCAGTTATGTATAAAGTACATTGTGTTTGCTTTGTTAAAGATTTACAGTATTAAAGTATAAAAAGGTATGGGATTATTTAACTAATTTCTAATTCTTTAAAGAAATACCCATTCATTTCAGCCATTTTTTTTATCTGATCTGTTACTTTTAGCTGTGTATAGCTATGTATGTGGCCATAAATAGTACTAATTCATAATATTCAGCTAACAATTTTAACATATTTGCTCATTATTTTTACCCTCTTATTTTCCTTACTCACATTGACCATGGATGCATTAATTAGTGTACATTTACTGAAGGTCAACATGACATGATTATCACTTTGCATTGGTGGTAATTACTAACAAAAATACAGTATGTGAATTACTATCATGGCGGGGTTTTTTTTAAGTACCTCCTAGCAGCTGTGCAATTATCCCTTGGGAAATATGTTTCCCTGTTTGCAAAAGACTGACTGTTCCAGTGAATAACACCCTTGTTTGCAGTTACATCTGCTGCCAAATGAATATTAAAATGGCCAGTGATCAATAATACAATCTACAGGCTGATGTCCAAAGGAACACTTAAAAGTTGCCACAGTGAACTGCTATTTGACTTGTTAAAAAAAACACAAAAAAACAAAACAAAACACCCCATTCATTCAATTCAATGTTTTCTGGGACACGCACCTCATTTCTAAGTGTGCTACCACAACCAGTATCTACTGTAAACTATGGTCTTCTCCTCACAACAGAGTAAAAGCCCCTGAATCCAACTTATTTTGCCTGCTGTTTTTGCGACTCTATTGCAGCTAATGACTGGAATATGTTACCAAAAGCACCCAAATTTAATAAATTTGTCAGTCTCAGCTTTTAGTGTTTATGTCCAGCTATTTTTAATGACATCTGAATATTACCTCTGATAAACTGTTTTAAGGGCCTACATATAATCACCTTTAATGGCTCTTGCAGATTATTGCATTCTCATTTAACTCTATTTTTTATTTCCATTCCTCCTACAAGTGCTTTCTTACTTTTTTTCAGTTTGCATTGTAAATAACAAGTTGCTCTTTACATCTTACCTGGAAAAAAAAAGGCTTTGTTAACTCCATGAATGTAATAAATCCCACAAATGTAATAAACCACAAACATAATAAAAATTTGCAGCATTTAATGTAATAATCCCACAAATGTAATGACAGTCGCCTACCACAAACCTAATGCCTCATTTTCCCACAGTGTGCTTCTACCTTCTCCACTGTTCTCATAATCATATCCAGACCTTTTATTTATATGGTTCAAACATAGGCTTCTACTATACTTAATGAGAATAAATAATACCCAGTTCATACTGAAACTTTTAGAATAAAAGCTTTACAATATTTTTTCCTATAATTTTTTGTTTTTCCACTCTTAGTTGTAATTAAACATCTGTTAATCTAGAATTAGTACCATGTGGTGTAACTGCAACATTTGATCATTCTAAAAACCCAAAAATTCAAAGGACAAGAATAAATGAGATAAAAAATTACAGTGAATGAATGAATTACTGCATGCATGAATTACTTAAGTGTATGTGATGTACTGATTTATTATATTTATGGGAAGTTATTACAATTTTGGAAACTGAAGATCCTTACCATCCCACAAATGTAATGAATTCCCCCAAAGTAATAATTATTACATTTGTAATATGAGGTATTATGTTTGTGGTAAGCAACTGTTATAAAATTTGTGGGAAAGTTATTGCAGTTGTGGAATTATCACATTAAAAGCTGCAAATTTGTTATTATATTTATGGCTTATTATGTTTGTGGGATTAACAGGCTTGTTTTCGCATTTTACAATTTGTAATTTACTAGGAGAATTATCACTACATGAATGAGCATATATATATTTTGTGTACCCCAGTATCCTTACAGAGACATGGATGGGAGTAAAGTGGTCCTCCATCTGATTCACATCACCATCAACACACTGAACGCCCAGTATCACAGCTGCCGCCCCCACGCCACAGCAGGACCCCTCTACAGCGACAACTCCAACATGAGCCGCTACAGCGAGAAGGAAAAAGGTGGAAAAATTTTATTGTACTTTTGTAATACATGTATGTTACATTATATGGTAACTAAATAATAAACTTTTAAATTATTACTTATGTGCTTTGTAGAATAAAACTGATTATATAGTTATGTTATTTAGTATTTTCTATGTGTAATTATTATGTATCTTATTTATAAGAGAGTAATGTTAATCTCAACTTAGACTGTTTTTAGGGCAGGACAGATGTTAAGTTTGAGAAAACCAGTAAGTTGTGCTACTTAAAGTATTAAATAAGGATTAAAGTTGATATGAAGTGTCCTGCCATGTTGATGCTTATTATCAGAGATTACTCAAAAGGACCACAATGGAATTATTTCTGACTTTCTCAAAATGTGCAGCATATTACATAAATAAAAACAGCAATAAAAGAGAAAACACTGTATATTAAAAAACACAACAAACCCCGCCCTCCAAAAAAGAAAAAAAATGACAATAAAAAGACAGTAATAAGAATAGCAAAAACAGTACAAAGAGCAAACTGTAGCTCAAAGAGTTTAGTAATTGATACCTAAGAATTAGTTTAGTTTAGTTTATTAGTTTATTATATCGTGGACAATCCCAGTTACTTAACTGTATCAATTATAGTAAAAAGGGCAACTTTAGCCAACATGACTAGTATTCTGCTGTTGTCCCCAGCCAGATGACAATAGGCACCCTAAAAAAACAATAATATATTACAGCACATTAATTGAAAAGAGAGAGTTAAGAGTTAGGAGACAAGATAAATCAATAGAGAGAAAAAGAGAACAGTGAAGCATCAGTACAAACAAATAGAGACAGGACATAATCAAAACATACAGACGCAGAACATACTAAAGTCACACACAATACATCAGGTACATCATGATCACAATACAAATAACATTTTCATTATATAATTTGACTTTTTGTACAATAAACCAGACAAATACTGATTATTATTATTATTTATAACCCACTGATGTTTGAGTGTGTGTGTGTGTGTGTGTGTGTGTGTGTGAATGATTGAATGTTAGGTTTTGTAAAGCTCATTGGGCGTGAAAGTGTGGAAAAGTGTTACATAAGTACTGACCATTTACCATCTATAGGTTATTGATCATCATATGTTAATGTCAGCAAACCATGTTCTTAACTTGGGTGTAAATGTGGAATATGTCGTTAATGTAGGTGGGAAGTGAGTCAAGGTTACATTAATTAGAAATGTTATTAGCATTCTTTAATATAATAAATCAATTTAATATAATAAATTTAATTTGATTCAATTAAAGTCATATGCATTATATAATCACCAGTTTACTGTCAGTACTGATGATGTGATGATTGATGGAATGCCCTGTTACAGATAGACAGAAATAAGTCTTGTCCTCTCTGAAGGTTTTAGATGTTTGTTACTTCCAATAAACACTGCACTCATGTTAACTTTCTCTATTTTTTTCTCTCTAATCTCAGAGGAGGATAGTGTTTTTGACGAGTCAGATGTCCATGACACGCCGACTGGTGCAGCTAACAAGGAGTCCCAGACCTTCTTTGCCCGTCTGAAGAGGATCGGTGGCAGCAAGTCTGTAAAGTACCAGCCAGTAGAGCTGAACGCCAAGAAAAGTAAGAAGCAAAGTGTAGCATTACAGAGAATTGATTGGTTTTTTCAAGGCAGCGTATTGTTGTGATTGCAGAAGGCTTGTTGCTTTCGCTGCAATAAAGTCTCATTTTTCTTATGTGTATCAGGTGACATTGAACTGTCCGAGTACCGTGAAGCGAGCGCCCTTCAGGACAGCATCCTGCACTGTGTGAGGGAAGAGAGCACCAGGAAGAAGCGCCTACAGGCCATGCACAAGCAGAAGTCTCTGGACATATCCAACACAGACTCCATCCTTTTCAATTTAGACGAACACAGACGCAAATCCTGCATCGACCGCTGCGACCTGCAGGCGCCCCCTGTGGTCCTGCCTCCGTCTTCTACCATTTCCCACAGCAGGCATCATGGGAAAGGATCCTCTGACAGCTCTTCGGTTCGGGTGGAGGGCATTGATTCGGTAGACCGGCGAGGCTCTCGAGGAGGCCAGTCCGACACGTCCAAGCCCGTCATCCCGGAGGTGCGTCTCAGCTGTATGGAGACTTTTGAGGACAAACTGGATCAGGGTTCTCTAGTGGGGTCAGCTCAGGGGAAAGAAGACCCAGACCTCATTGATCTGTCCTCAGATTGCACTTCCATTCCAGAAAAACACTCGCTGCTCTCCATGTCTGACAGTGACTCATTAGTGTTTGAACCGTTGCCTCCTTTGAGGATCGTGGAGAGCGATGAGGAATTTGACTTAAACACCATCATAGGATCCAAGTTTAATGGAAGCCCCAAGATCTCTACCTCCCCCGCCAGCAGTAACACCTTACGGTTGTCGCCTGTGGTGCAGGTGAGTGTGGAGGACTGTTCTAGTGACAAAAAGGTGGCGGGGGAAGGCTCTGAAACACCATTTTTTGCAACAAAACCATACCGCGTGACGCCCAGCACCTCCTTGGATTTACCTGAAAAACCTGAAAACTTGTCCCATGAAAGTCCCATGACCCTGAAACAGAAGAGAGACCTGCTGAGGAAGACGCCACACGTCCCAGACACCTCGTTAGACGACACATCCGAGGAGGTGAGGATGGGGACGAGTCCATCAGGTAGGACTGTGTTTTTGGGGATCCCAGAGGACAAAGCGGAGCCTCTATCTTCACCGGAAAAAAGCGCAAAGAGCAACAGCAATGATGAAGAAGAGTACGGGGATGATGAGGAGGATGACGACATGGGCGATGAAGTGGACAGCGACCCCAAGCCTGACGCCGCGGACGACAATGACGAGGCAGAGTTTAAAATCCAGATTGTCCCACGACAACGTAAGCAGAGAAAGATAGCTGTGAGTGCGATCCAGAGGGAGTACCTGGACATCTCCTTCAACACATTTGACAAGTTGGGTGGTGAGCAGACCGCAGAAACGGGTAAGAAGCACAAAAAAATGCTACATTATTTAGGTTGTAGCGTACCTGGTTGCTCTTGTCTAAGATTTGAGGAGGCTAATCTACACCTTTTAAAGGCATCACACTTTTTTTGGCTGTGTTTGTATTTGTTTATTTAACCTTTATTTAACAAGGAAAAATCCTATTGAGATAAAGCTCTTTTACACGGGAGTCCTAGACAAAATAGACAGCAGAAAATACAACACAGTTAGATTACATGGTTAAAACACATAGACCTGACACATTTGACAATAAATAGTCAAAAGCCAAGAAATATAGAAAATTTAGTTTAGTTTAGTTTTATTACAATCACGTAAAATCATTACATAGCAAAGAACAATACAACACGGGCAAACAAACCTTTCAATGCTCAAAAAGGAGTGAGATGAAGGATAACCTATAGACTCTGCCCCCTTTTTACAAACTAATAATTAAATTAATTCAGCTTCCTTTGCTTTGCCAACACACTTTTTTACAATAACAGAAAACATCCATGCAAACATTCACCATACACTTTTTAAATCACTTCACACACAATAAGATTTGCATAATCAAACTATAATTTTATATGCACTTAAATATTTACTACAAATACAATTTTTAATGAATGTGATAATATCTCCTAGTCATGATAGTCTGTGCTAATTAATGAATTAATGTATTACCAAAAGGCAAAGCACAATAATATCTTATTTGATGCATTCTGGTATATTGTAACTAGATATTCACTTATTGAGATAATGTTTTATATTTTGTTGTACTGGATTGAAGAAGACATTTTAAAGTTTTGATCCAGATTCCACAGATGTTCTCCTCTAACAGAGATACACTGGCTTTTTATGTTTGTTCTCCACTTAATTTTCTTGAAGATTTTAGTTCCCCTTATAAAATCAGTTTGTAACCAAGATTATTATCATTAATGAGATTACAAAAATGAGAATTGAAAAAAACATTTTGTTAACTGAAATTAATAAAAACTATAATTAAAATGAAAAAAGGATAAGTAACCAAAACCGTATTGTGTGCTTACAAAACTAACTAAAGCATATAAAAATTGTGGATAAAATTCCCTTCGTTTTTATCTTTGTCAATATCAGATTGATGTGAAATTGATTTATTTCGCTCGAGCAATTTAAGCTGGCGGCACCATACGCACTTCACGGTCCGTCACTTTTGGTCACTTGTCATTTAGAGTCGGCTTCTCATCCCCACTTTACCTGGAAACATGGAGACTAAAGTTAGGAGAAAGCAGCAGAGTCCTGTAGTAATTCAATATATCAATATTACATGAATACAACGGTGAGGAAGATAATAGATAAGAAAAAACTAAAACTAATACTAAAACCAAGCATTTACAAAAAACTAAAACTAATACTAAAACCAAGCATTTAGAAAAAACAAAAAACTTGTGAAAACTAGCAAACTTCTAAAAAACTAATTAAACCTAACTGGATTAGAGAATAAAAAGTCAAAACTAAATAAAACTAAACTATAATGAAAATTCTAAAACTATTAAAACCTTGTTTACAACCTTGTAGTTTGTTTTAGTGAAGTTGTACCAGTGTGTAAAGTAGTATACATGTAGATTTACATGAGTATATACAAAACCAGATTGATTTTTTTCTAATTTAACCTTTATCTAAACTGGAAAGATAAAGTCAGAATATGAATGTCTTTTAAAAAAGTGTCCATATCAGACATACATGCATACACAAGATAATCACTCAAACAAATGAAAACACTTTAGTTTTCTTGTCATGTTGCCATTGATTCAAGCAAGGAAAGGAGCAAAATTAAATGTTTTTTTGTTTTTTTTTCCAGTTCGGCATGAGCCTTTTTAGTAAGAAAAATGAGGAGAAGGAGACAGAGAAGGAATGAGACTGTAACTGTGAAACATAACATGCTATTCATTTTTCAGTGGCAGAGGCAGACCAAACCATGTACAGATGAAACAATAAAGTGGGCTCTTTAACATTCATGATGAACCCCAGTGCTCACCAGTAGCCAGAGCATGTAAGCGTCGAAAAGATGCATGTAGGTCACACTGCTGTAGTCTAACACAGACGTAATAATATATAAAAGAGAATAGGAAATGACAAAGCATGGCACGAGTTGATACCAAATTTGGCATCATTGTAGTGATGGAGAACCAGGCCCTGACATCTGTATATACAAAAAACCATCCCATTCCTTATGAATTATAAAATTTTCAACTCTTTTGATAGAAATTAATGGAAGACTAATGTACACACACAAACATTTGAGTCAATTTAATATTTGTTGGAGGATTAAAAACAAAATAATTTACAAAATATAATGCTGTCTATCAAAATCTCGTTTCGTATCTCTTGTGCTACACCTGTGAGCAGAGACAGAAAGGTGGCAGCAGCAAGTCCCTATTTATTTAAATCATGCAACATGCACTAAATGCATGTAAATAATTCAGGTAAAATACCATTTTTCACCTTTTCACCAGCTTCAGATGTATTTTACTATTATTCCATATTGAAATCAGTTAAACCCATGTAATTTGACACATGAAAGTGGCTGTCAAAGCTTGTTTCTATGTTGATTAATGATATATTTTGCTCAAAAAGTCACTTTTTCTTCAGTTTTCTGTGTTCTGAAATAATAATCATTGAATTTACTCAGGCTTTAATTGACTTCTACATGATAAAATACCTAGATTTTTGTGGCAGGGTACAGACAGTCACAACATTGATGAGTGATTATTCATACTACACTGTAAAAAAAAAAAAAGTTCTGTCTGGAAAAAAACTGGTAAAAAACCCTAAACATATTTACAGAGTAACATATAGATTTAACATTTTAAACATGTATATTTAACATTGAATTTCAATGATATTTACGTGTTTAAAATATTAAATTTACTTTTTTTTTTTAAAGTATGAGAATAGGCTGTAATTTCAATAATATGATCTTCCAATTTAAACAGCACTGTATTGATTTTCAATTTACAGCTTTATTTTCTCGGAACAATAGAAATACATAATTTCCACATTCAGATCTGGTTTTGTTTACATACTCTTCCTGTAAAAACTACAGCAATATTTGATTTAATCGCTAACACAAAAATCTTTTCAAATAAACAATGTTGCATTGTATTTTCTCTTACAGTTTTTTTATGTCGCAATTGTGCAACTTTTAGTGTTAATTGTACGGTCATTTCTTACAATGTAGAAATTAAAGTGTATTAAAAGTTATTTGTTATTGAGTATGATAAGGCAACACTGGTAAAAAAAAAAAAGACATAATCTACAGGCAGGATTACAGAGTTTCTCAATGAATAAGTCTGTAGGAGTGGTCGAGTAGATGAACCACATCCACAAATGTAAACGTATCAGTGAATAAGCATCTACAAACCCTGGTGCTGTTGTTTCACATCACAGACCTCAGATGCCATCTTGAACATGTGTAGTCTGCCTCAAATCTTATTTCAACTTTCAGTTATGGCTGTGTGTTGTCCTGTTGTGTGTGTGTGTGTGTGTGTGTTTTTATATGTTATTACTTTTCTTGTCGTGCAAACACATCAATGACAACCAACTACTCTGAATTAATTTGGATGTAGTAGAAGAGAGAGTGGCAAAATGACATTTAACAAAACACTAAAGGTCATTAAACAAGCTGCTATTAAATAAGCACTAGAAGATCATAATATTATCCCCACAGCAGACGTTGATGCAGGTTTATTTTACTCAAAAGGACTTATTATTTGATCCTCTTGCACTGAAAGGCATATATTGAGATACCAACGGCCTGCCCGTTATTCACCCGTATTGCCTTACAGATCACAAAGTTCTTTCTACATTGGAAAAGCCACGAGAATCTGCCTCAGCCCCAACGCTTGAAGCCGCTATGCCCGAAACAAGCCACCGCTCTTCAGTATCAAGTACGAGCCAAATACTTTACTCTTACTCTCCAAATGAGCTGTGGTCGACTTTTATCAGAAAACACATCAAGGACCCCTATGTTATACGCACGCTTATTTAGGGGTGTCAAAATCAGTCTAGCTCAGGGGCCACATACAGCCCAGTATTAGCTTAAGTGGGCCGGACCAGTAGAATAATATATATACAGTAATGGAAAAAATGATTAGACCATCAAAAGTCATCAAAAACAATGATTATGTAATCAAGTACTAACTCCTGTGTGTATCATGTGACTAAAACAGACAGAAAAGAAAACATGGAATGTCTAAAAGTACTGCTTTTGTCAGTACAATGTCATAGATATTGATGTAAGAGTTTATGTGATTTTAGTTATTATCAAGAAAACCACAGAAAATGGATAGATATCAGCGATTAAATTAAACTCTTATGAGATATTTTTGTTATCATTATATTTGTCCAAACAAATACACCTTTAGTTGTACCAGGCATTAAAACGAACAAGAAATTGAATAAAATATAGGGTGGTATAATAATTTTTTCTGTGACTAAACCTAAAAAATAATGAAACTCCATTTTTCTGTTTAAGTGTTTAAAAAAAGGAAAATACATTATGAAAATGTTTATAATTATAAACAATCCTTTCTCAAAAAAATGTGCATAAGCTGACCAGTCATGAACAACCTGAGATTTCAGTATTAGCATTTACACATGTGCATTAGAACTCACAGATCACACAAAACATTTATTAACATTTAGTATAACATTGTCAAAATTACACTTATTTTTCTTGAGAATTTCAGGTTGTTTATAGGTTATTTGCATTTTTTTTTTCGAAAGGATAGTGTCTAAATGTAAACGTTTTTACAGTGTCATTTTACTGCAATTTTTCCACAAAAAAACAAAGTAAAAAATTTGAGTTGTCATTATTTATAGGTTTTTATAATTTTACTTAACTGGCCTGGGCTGCTGGAGCTCACATTGGTCAGTATACACTCCTGAACACCCTTAACTGTTAATATCTTCAGTGTAATTTTTGCACTTTGAAAATGATGAAAATTCATCCTTCAGACTGGACTGGACCATTTTGGCATGCGGACTGTATGTTTGACACCCCTACTCTTACTTCTATACTTTTACATAACAAATGTCTCACTGGAGCTGGAAATGTGGAATAAAAGTCACATAATTTTTATTTATAAAACCTATAATTGCATGAAGACAACGTATAATTTCCTTTTCAATGCATTTTTTAATTAACTTTACTCTAAAGTATTAAGATTTAAGTCTGAGAATAATAGTGTATAGCAGTCTTTCACTACATCTCTTTTCATTCGAGTGTGTTTCCTGTTTCCATATAAGACCCTGTACTCTCACTGGTGTAGCTGATGTGTGCATTTCACCTCAGGTATTGCTTTCTTTGTCTGACCTTTAGCTCAGTACCGTCAGGTGAAACGAGGCTCTCTGGGAGCTCTGACCATGAGCCAACTAATGAAGAGACAGCTGGAGCACCAATCCAGCGCCCCACACAACATCAGCACCTGGGAGACAGGTCAGTGTGATGCCGAAGCTGACACCTGATAAGTGCATCTCAGCAGCAGCAGTAGCAGCAGCAGCCTCCGTTCTTGTCTTTTATTCTTTTGTTCTTCCTCTGTAGGCCCAACAAAAACCAGCCTGCTCTCCGCTCCCAGCACTGTCAGTATGTTCGTCCCTGCACCCGAGGAGTTCATAGACGAGCAGCCCACCACCATGTCTGACAGGTGAATGAATCAGTCATGAGCGCCTCACCTTCACGGTGTCATCTTAATGGCTAAGGCTGCCTGATGTCATTTTGTGTGATGCACCAGGTGTCGGGACTGCGCCGCCGTGCTTGAGGAATATGACGAGGAAACTCTGGGCCTCGCAGTCGTGGTTCTTTCTATGTTCATCCACCTCAGTCCTGATTTGGCTGCACCGATGCTTCTCGACATTATGCAGTCTGTGGGCAGGTACAGCAGCTCCTGTAACCCTCTGCGCAATCTACATCCACACAGCACTTCACCATTAAATGAAGTTTCATAACTCACCCTTAGCACTCATGCATAATTCATACCCGAGGCCTAATCCAGTGCTTCAACTTCTTTCAGGTTGGCATCCAGTGCCAATTTTTCTGGACAAGCAGAGAGGTATGAAACCTGAACACCGCCGCAGCAGTTTGCCTGGATGTTCACTGCGCTTATACATGAGTTTAATAATAGATGTAAAATGTGACTGCCTGCCTGTCCAACACTGGCGTTCTCCCTGTGATGTGTTTTTCAGCATGTTGATCCCAGGGAATGTAGCAGGGGTGGCCAAGCAGTTCCTGCGCTGCATGTTCCACCAGCTGGCCCCTAATGGCATCTTACCCCAACTCTTCCAAAGCAACATCAAAGGTCAGCTCACAATTAATCCCGCAAGTCCAATCAGCTCATCCAGTATCTGATTTGTAGTGTTCAAATCATCAGACGTCCACCTGACATAACATTGTCTGTTATTCCTCTACTTCCTTATTCCACAGATGGAAGTTTTTTGAGAACACTCGCATCTTCGCTTATAGATTTCAACGAATTAAGTTCAGTTGCAGCCCTCAACATGCTCCTCGAGGTAGGGCTTTTCCCCCTATTGTCTTCAATATTTGTAGCCAGCAGGTGGAGCTGTTGTCAAAGCAGAAGTCTCTGTGTTTCCAGTACAGCATAAGCCTGTATAAAACAACAAATCAGTGTGGTGTTCAGGAAAACCTGCCTTACTCAGTAGCAATGGGCCACATTATTGGTAATGTATAATCAAATAAATGACATAGATATGAGCCAATGGATGCATTCACTCACCCGAGCAGTCATCGGCACTTCACTTCACTGCTCCCATCATGAGCATTGTGATTGATCAGTGCTGAATGATCAGTTACATGGAAATATCTTCAGTGTATAGTATTTCCTTATATAACCCAGTAATGGTTTATGCCTCTATGCCCCCCAGGGACTGAACAATAAGAAGAGTCTACCAGCAGGGGGCACAATGCTGCACTGCTTAGACAACATTGCCACCTTCATGGAAGCCCTCCCAATGGACTCCCCTAGCAACCTGTGGACAACCATCTGCAACCAGTTCCAGACCTTCCTCACTAAACTGCCCTCTGTGCTTCCTCTGAAGGTAGATATTGACTCTTCCGTTCACTTAGTCATGGTCTGATATGGTTTAATGTGATTATGGCAGGAGGAAAAGGCATCTAGCAGTGCCCTTGTCGGGTTCAATAGAACAGAGTCTTAAAATTGTAATTGATTTGACTCTGGTGCTTTTGACCTTGGAGGTTAAAATTAGTGTACTAATCAATTTACTGCAGATTCACTGCAGACACATTTAAAAACAGTCCAAGACTATGGCTATGCATCATGCTGTTATTTCAAGCTCTGTGCACAATGTTAGGAGTTGGAAACAAAATGCAAATGTTTCTCTGTGTGTTTCATTAGTGCCCCATGGACTCCAGCCTGAGGATTATCATTTGTCTTTTGAAAATCCCAACCACAAATGCAACCAGGGTACTTACAGAACACAATTTTAAATATTGATTTGTCCAAGTCCTGGCTGCCAACATCTCACCATTTCTTTTCCTCTTCTCTCCTGCAGAGCCTCCTGGAGCCTTTCTCCAAGCTGCTGAGTTTTGTCATTCAGTATGGCATGTTTAGCCTCTCCTACCTTGTAGAACTGTGTGGCCTGTGCTACAAAGCCTTTAACAAGGTAGAATATGATACACAATCACAGAAAAAAACATTAGACCATCAAAAGTTATCAAAAACAATGGTTATGCAATGAAGTACTAACTCCTGTGACTAAAACAGACAGAAAAGAAAACATGGAATGTCTAAAAGCACTGTTTTTGTCAGTACAATGCCATAGCTATTGATGTAAGAACTTATGTGATTTTGGTTATTATCAAGAAAAACATGGAAAATGCATAGATATCAGCTCTTAAATTCAACTCTTATGAGCTATTTTGTGGTTATCATTATATTTGTCCAAACAAATGCACCTTTAGTTGTACCAGGCATTAAAATGAGCAAGATATTGAAAAAAAATATGGTGGTCTAATAGTTTTTTCCACGACTCTATCATTATAAATACAAGAAATGCAGATTAGTGGAAACCCTGTAGTTGTCCTCCCTTAAAGAGTTAAACCTTTTACACTAATCAGCAGTGTTAAAACTGTTGAGCTCCTGTTTGCAGGCCTCCTCGTCATCACTCTTTTGGTGTTACACCTACTACCCCGGCTCTCCAGTCAGCCAGATATGTGGCCATGTGTCACTGATGATTAAGTAGGCAATCAGCCCGTATTGATTAACATGATTAGTCGGTGTGCTAAAGTCGAGGATGTATGGTGTATTTCTGAGTGGCTGTCTCAGACAAAGATGGAGCCAGGGCTGTCTACACTGTTTGGCCAGATAGATCCTCAGTCCTCTACCACTGTCAACGCTGCATGCTTTATGTCTCCTGCAGTATTGATTTTCTGCACCGTCCTTAATTCCTCACCGTATAATATCCGCTTTTCAAAACCCAGAGTCACTATGAGAAATTGCTTTTGGAACCTGTCCTGTGCAGTTGTTTAATGGAGAGATGAGGTTTCTGGGAAGCACAGGAAGGATTTTTTTTTTTTTTTTTTTTTTTTTTTTTTACTGGTTCAGTTATCTTTGGAGGGCGGTTTTTAAGGACACAAAGTCAAGCTTTCTGCGCATACCAAAGTTTTTCCTCACTGTATAGACCATTTGTCACAGCGGCTCGCCAAATACAAGTGTGGCCTGCAGCTTAAGACCAGGCCATGATTTGCTATTTACAAACCCGACATGCTCCATTAACTTTTAATTATGTGAGTGCGGCGTACAGGTATGCGCATTAACCACACAGTGAGAAATGTCAGGAACAAGTCCGCATTCTGTCGGAGCGGAGGAGCATGTGCCTGCGCCTAACATAAGCAAACATGACTGCATAGAGAAAGAGAGAGGCAAAGTGGAAGCCAGAAGATGACAGTGTGGTTTGTAAACAGGCAGCTGGGCTTTGTGTGGAAGGGATGAACAAAGAGAGCAGCCTGTCCTCAGGGAGGGAGAAGGCAGCCTGACAGCCTCATCTGAGCTGCCTGGGACTCTGGGAGGAGAGATCTGGACTGGCCTAAATCTACTCCTTAGCTTCACTATTCTCTGTCTATTCTCTGTCTCCCTGCCTCCCTCCCTCCCTCTCGCTGCCTGTCCTTCCCCCTCTATTCAGACTACAGAGTTTATGCTCTCCTCGCAGCATGAGTAAGGGAGAGTGATAATAGAAAAAGGCAGTCTTGCTGCATCAGTACATTTACTCCACTCTCTATCTCCTCGCATCCAGGAGAGAGATAAGTTCTACATGTCCCGCATTGTGGTGTTAGAGCTTCTGCAGGCTCTCAAGTTCAAGTCTCCTCTGCCTGACACAAACTTGTTACTGCTGGTCCAGGTAAAAAAATTTACATCTTTAATCCACTTAAGAGCACAATACTCATAGTGTTTCATTCTGACAACGGTGCTTAGATGTGTGTGCTGTGGGTTTTGTCAGTTTGTTTGTGCAGATATTGGTACACGGCTAGCAGAATCCACCATCATCCAAAAGCACATGATCTCAACGCTGCCGGGGGTAAGACTCTAGTCGCTGAGTGTTTACATCTTATTATCATCAGCCTCATAAAACAGCAGGAAATAAAGAAGGGCCCCACTGTGAATCCCCCTGAAAGGATAAACTGTTTTTGCTTTCATCAGTGCACAACAGCAGCGATGGAATGCATGAGGCAGTACATAAGTGAGCTCCTGGACTTCATTGCAGATATGCACACACTAACCAAACTTAAAGTAAGTTTCACTTCCAGTTTGGGCTCCACAAATTGCACTCTATGCTAGGGCTGCACAATATAGGGCAAAATTAACAATGCGATTTTTTCTAATCCTGCAATATATATTGCAATATTTTAAAAACTCATTAGGATATAATAGCTTTGTGGTGCCGACATAAATCGTCAAACAAATTGAATCGGTGAATTCCAAAAGGGCCCAAGTCCAGAGACTTCAGTTTGCAAATTCCATGAAATTAAAAAAGTGAAATGCTTCATA
>JAPTGZ010000016.1:18728973-18745070 GCA_029814645.1 Fowleria isostigma | reverse complement strand
TTAATGTTTTTTTCTATATTTTTGCAGTCTGCACTTTTCATTCATTCATTTTCTGAACCTGCTTTATCCTCACTAGGGTCATGGGGTCACTGGAGCCTATCCCAGCTACTTATGTTCTTTTAAGCAGGCAATTAAGAATCAAATCAAAAATCGAGTTTTTTATTTTAAAAAAATCTGAGATTTTTTTTTTTTTTAAGTTAAATCGCCCAGCCCTACTTGAAATACAATTTATATATTTTATTAGAAAAATCTACAATAAATGAAATAAACCTCAAAACCCAAAACTGTCCCATATGACTAATGAATAGTACCAGATTAGTTAATGTCAGCTAATAATTATAATTTGGTAAACCCTTAAGAACAAGATCTCTTTTACATTAGCTTTGTAAACATTTTATACTCTAGCCTCAGTTTGGACTAGCTGGATATTTTAAAGCCTCTAGATGATTCACATACCTTGCATGCTAAGTTGTATAGCCCTGCGAAGATCTGCCTCTTCATCTTCCACATCTATTTCTTGTCTGCTGAGTGCCAGGGCTCTCTTCAGTTCCTCATCTTCATCCACAACCTCATCCTCCAGACCAACGCCCACTTCTGTCTGGGCCAGAGTGGCTGACCTGCTTCTTACAGAGGAGGAATTTATTGGTGAAAGTCAAAGACGACTTACCGGTAGTCAGACCAATGTTTTTCTGAGTAAACTCTAGCTCTTTGTAATCGGTGTATTCACCCTGCGCTTGTCTGGGCCTCTTCTTCTCCAATGAGCCTGGGTCGTTGCTGTTGCTGCACTCTCATGATCGCAAGAATCTGCTCGGCTTCACACTCTGGGAGGTTTCCTCGGATCACAAATATGGAATAACCTGTGCACAGACACCATTTGTAACTCTTTAGAATTCTGTACATCAAAATCTAAACATATACAGTACTATGCAAAAGTCTTGGGCCACATTTAGCTTTATTGTTTTTGCAGGGTTGAATCACATTTATTTTTTCTCATTATTCTTTCTTCAGATACAACAGGGAAAATGCAGGAAATAAGTCCACAGCCTTAAAAACTAAATAGATTCAAAGTCACTATTTAGTGTGACCCCTGACCCCATGATGAGAAGAAGCACAGCTAGAAACATGCTAAATGAAACCTTGATTCTTCTGTTTTTACTGCTGTAAATACTTCCCATATATCCATATTGTATCTTAATACAGACACTGAGTGATTCATGTGTGGTCATTAGAACTTCATGAAACTAACAAACCTAGCGTTGGAGTTTTGTACAGTAATGTAGCTGAGTGTAAATTTCTGAAATTACCTTCCTGTTGTAACTGTGCAAGGAAAAGGGCTAGATACGTGTCTGATATCAACTCTGGTCCAGTCAGCAAAGAATTCAGGTTAAACCACTGAAAAAAACAAACAAACAAAAAAAAAACAACAATTGTTAGTATTGTAAAATATGAATGTTATGATAATAAACAAAGAAAATAACTCGTACCTGTTGTCCAAGTTTACGTATAGTAAACCAGTGTTCCTTGTAGTTGCAAATGAAGGCTTTCTCATTTCTGAAAGATGGCAATCAAGATATTAATGTGATACAATTTGGATCTAAAATGAAAATTTCTCTGTGATGTAACACAATAGTATTGTATCTTTACATCGGATTTATCATCAGGCTTTGGTATTCCCTGCTGTTGAAGAGGATTAGCTCCAGGCCCCACACTCTTAGAGCATTGCTAATAACCTAAAGAAATCATGACATAGAAACTTTATGACATATGGTAGTTGTGACTAATAGTGCATGTGAAATAAAGTAATCAAAGCGCTGTACAACTTACTTGTATTGAGAAGAACCCACTGTCATCCATGTTACCAGATGGTTGCTGCAGGCACATTGACAGAACACACAGTAAACACGAGTAGGTGTAGATGAGTAGCTGCATTTAGATTCATCATGTATGTTCTTACCTGTAAGAAGGTCCTGTACTCCTCACTTGCCATACCTCCCTCTGCCATCCTCATCCTCTCTTCTTCATCAAGCTGATGAGCAATGGAGGATAGATCCACAGGAGTGAAATACTCACCCTGAAGAAGATTATTGAGGCAGTGCTGGGCGCAGAGGGAGCCCTCTTGCTAAAAGTAAAGGATCGATAATCATTAAAAGCGTATTCACGATATTAAATAGCTTTGCTAAATTAACAGAAATGGAAGAACCTACTGTTATAAACTTATGGATTTGACCTGTCGCTCCGACAAGTCATATAACAGTGCTGCTGTGTTCAACTAGCTTACGTAAACACACATTAATTCGTGTTATTATGCTTTATAAGTCCGAGTTATTTCGTCAGGGTAGCGTACGTAAGTACTTAATCAAAAGAGCAGGTATGTGGATGCCATAAAGCTTTTTACTGCGAACTAAAATGAAAACTTTTGATGTTCTCTGACTAGCAGTTGCTGTTAGCATGTTTAGCTATCTGGACAACAATACAGGGAAACATGAGCACAGATCTGTTAACACCGCTCAGATACCGGACCAAAACACACCACCGGGCACAGCGACCAAACCTCTTTACTAGACAACTTACTTGTGCTTAAATAATTCAACTAAAACTGTTTAACTTACTTTCTCGTGAAATATGGAATCCATATCAAGCTTCTGTCAAACATTCAACTCTGACCTCTGGCTCACTGTAAAAGAGGGGGGACGATTCTGACAGCGCCCTCTACTGGCTGGGTTTCCACATAACACCGTTTCCATTCAAAGGTCCATTGACAGACTTACACATTTTTACACCTAACGACGACACCTGTTTATTTCGTCTTTTAATAGAGGACAGTGAGTCAGGATGCTTTTTCTATAGGATACTTATCCTGCATCAAAACGCAAGCAAATCTGAATCCAGCTGTATGTTTGAGTCCATATCTAATTATTCGGATTGATTTTAATAATGCCAGTCATCATTGCACATGTTTTTAATCTCCAAAGGGGTTCTCCGTGGATGTTTTCTTCCCCACAGAGCGCTACATCCGTGGAACAGTCTCCTAACGACACTTCCTCCTTTACGGCAAATGGAACATGGCGGAGAAATCCCAAGACGGGCTGGAGCTCAGCAAGGTATGATTTTATAACGTCTATGAAAACTGACAGCGGGGACTGAGGTTGAGAGACACCGCCTGGGAATGTAATGTGTTATTTTATTTGTGGCATACAGTTTGGCCGTGCAGGGAAAGCATTTAATACTTAGCAGACAAACAGTCGCAGTTAGCTCCTGTGCTAGCTACCTAAATGTTTAAAAATTCTCTGGACAAGCTAATAGCCTTGCCTGTCATTTCATGTTTATGGTTAGCATTTAGGTCTGAACAGGGCAAAAACACACATTTAGGCATTTGGAGCGATTTTCTTTCTCTGTAGTGTCTTGCTCTCCATCCTTTCCTAATTTGGTAATCGGTTTCGTCCAAAGCGCCTCGACATGAGTTACATTTTTTTCTTTAGCACAGTTGCCCCAACTTGTTTAATCGGACGTGCAACTTATTCACTGTTTTACTTAGGACAAGCTATCCGGCTATGTGAGCTTTGACTTTTCCAATTTCTTACTCTGTGATTAATAACCTTTTTCCATAAAAGTAACCGCAATGAATCAGATATAAGAGTTACAGAGTTTTTGCTTTAGCTTTAACGACTATAATACATCAAAACGGCCTAAAACTACCTATCTCTTTTCAGTATTTTACTGCCAGACTTCTGTTGAATGAAAGGAATCAGTGTTGTGCCCACTCAGCCAGATTTTGTTGAGTTAAAAATCCAGGCACAGTTGGGAAAATATATCTAAAGCATTAATGTCTTAATAAAAAGTTAACCACATTTTATACCACAGTGCCAATATGACTCATTTTATGCAGAATGCTTCTCCAACAGTTGTACTACATCAGAAAGTGTTGTCAAAGGAGGAAAAAACATTCTGTATGATTAATTCTTTGCTAGTTTTAGTTTTGAGTCTTTAAGCAAAACAAAAATGAAACATCATTTGTGGGAAGTATCATCAGGCAGCATTAAGAGACTTTTATGACTTCCTTAGTTACCAAATGCACCATTAAACTCTTAATCAAAGTTGATAGTCAACATTAGTTACTTAATGGTAGTGGCACTTGTTCTGGTATTTGTAATGACATGTCTGTGCTTGCTTGATGTTATTGTAAGCTCATCTTTGCAGTAATGTGTCAGGTGTGAATCTCTGTGATGCAGGTCATGTTCTTTTCTGTGTTTATTTATTTTTTTTCCCTTTTTGTAGGAATGGCAGGAGGTAGCAGACACAAGAGCGGAGTTGCTCCGCTACCTGAAGGAGCAGGTTCCACGGATCTTCTGCCTGAAGAAGGAGTCCAGTCCCCAGGAGGAGGAGGAGGTCATGCAGAGCCACCTCCTTTACCCCCTGGAATGTTTCCTCTTTGGAGAAGATCCTGAGGAGGGTCTTGAGAAGCTTAAACAGGGCAGCAGCTCTTCTCAGCTCTGCGGACGCGTCTTCAAAGAGGGAGAGACTGTCTACTCTTGCAGGTCTGTACAGACCATCCTGTTTAATGTAAAAGCTGTGACAACAGTGTATTTATGGTTCTAATAAAATACTCAAATGTTTTACCCAATGTACACATTTTGAGATAACTTAGGGTCATTTAGGACCAAAAAAATCCTAGTCATAGCTAAGTTTTTCTATGTAATGTTTTGTAGTAACTCTAGGCTTGTCTGATGTCTTTTATGGCCTTAGTTTAAAGTTGAGGTTATTTGAGGTCAACCGTTTTCCAAGAGCCAGGTCTGCTTGTGGTTTCTGCCTGTTAAAAGGAAGCTTTTCCTTGCCAGTGTCATCAAGGGTTTGCTCTTGGAGGCTTCTCTTGAGTGTCTGTGAACTGGGTTACAAAGAGTCTGGTACAGACCAGCTCTAAATGTCAAGTGTCATGAGATAACTTTTATGATGTATAAATAAATTAGATTGATACTTATAAAGATAAAACTCCATTTAATTATTGTACAGCCACAATTTGAAAGCATCTGAACTTCAATTTGTTGAGTTACAGATAACATTAAAGCTAAATTTCAGTATTTTACAAATGTTCCCAATAAAGGGAACATTTGGTGGTGTACAACAGCTATAAAGCTGTTGTACACCACAATCACTATACCTCTGAACACAGAGGAAACCAAAACAGGGACCTATAAAAGTAGGCTGACTAACCTTATCTGGTACTTTCAGTGTGGCTACTTTGCCATAGTAAGTTTTAGTTCACATTACAAGGCCACAGTATTTAGGCTAAGTGTTAAAAATGAATAGTTAATGACTAGACACACTCAGGTTTCAGTATGATGGCGTCAGTGAGTGGACTTGAAAATTGTGCACTTTTGCTCCATTCACAAGCCCTCATCAGCGTTTTCTAATCCATTCCAGAACTATCTTTTTTTTTTTTTTCCCCAAAATATGAATTAGAGTCTTACTGGGTCAAACACTGTATCCACAAATGACCTCTTTAATAGTTGTATGTCTGAAATTATGCCAGTATCCATGTAGGTATTTAAAAAAAAAAAAAAAAAAAGTCTTCTATAATGTGTGACATTATCAATATAATAAAAAGCCTGGTACTAAGAATCAGTAACAAAATTAAAATGTGTATTAGCATGTATTGAAATAACAGCAGTATAACTGGCAGATTCAGAAACACTTCACTTTTCCTTGAGATGCTCTGTACGTGATTAAATTAACAAATTCAAATAGAACGGTTACAAAGGTGTACAAAGAGCTGGTAGTAGTTCCTGACATTTGCTCTGTTAAATAACAAATCCTCCTGTACTTATTGCAGGGATTGTGCAATAGATCCCACTTGTGTACTCTGCATGGACTGCTTCCAGGATAGTGTACACAAAAGCCATCGGTACAAGGTCAGTGTTGGTGTTGAAAGATGTCCATTGAGTTGTAGTCAGAGTAACAATTTGATATTGAGGTTTGTTTGCAGAGCTTCTAATGAGGTTTTGCATTTATTTACATGTGTTCTACTCAAACTGAATCCCTGTACATTCAGTTTTCTCCCAGTTGGGAAATGAATAGGAAGTTGATAGTATTTGAACAGACCTATATGGGTTCACAGATATTGATCACACTCACGTATTTGCAGATTCCCTGCCAGTACAGTATATGATTAATTTTCCAGACTTCTACACTTACTTTCAGCCTCGTGTAATAATACATTTACACAACATTGCAATCAGTGACATACACTATGTGACTTCCCCAGATGCATGCATCCTCCGGTGGGGGGTTCTGTGATTGTGGGGATGTGGAGGCCTGGAAGATTGGCCCTTATTGCTCCAAACACGACCCAGGGGCAGCTACTGCCATGGTAACGGTAAGTTACATAATAGAACGGAAAGAGGGACGTGGGAGGGACCTACTTTACCATTCTGTGTCAGTGAACCCCAGAATGCTTATTTTCCCATCTTAGGCCTGATGCTGCTGTCTTGGCTATGCCTTTGGCTCCGGAAATGAAAAAGAAAAGCACTTTGTTGACCTGCTCCAACTGAGACAATTTATAACAAGACTTAGGATTGAGTGTAAAAAGGCTAGTGGAAAACAATTGACCAACTATGGATGAGAATGGTTCTGAGTTGTTGTTTTTTTTTTTTTTTTTAACAGTACGGTATTGAAGTTTGTTTTTTATGACTGGGCCACAGCTTCTCTCATCAAACTGCTGCTGGTTCACATTTTAATGATTGTTCTGGAGTTGTTTGTCAGATCTTTCTTTGCTTGATCAGTGTTTGGCTTTTCTTTGATAAGATCATGTCAGGGGCTTTAAGCAGACGTACAGCTTGCCGGATCAGTGCCTGTTTCCATAAACAGCAGGTGCTTACATTAACAGAGACATTGCTGACCCCAGTCTGGCAGGCTGCTTTGTGTTTTCTACACCAGATCTGAACCTGTGCTTAACAAGTAATGACACATCACATGATCACAGTAGGACCCCCACGCTGAACATGAAAATGCACCGTACTCTCAGAGCTCTTGTTGTTTAGATTGGGGTAGATTCCAGTGCTTTTTCTCACAAGGCAGTGTGATGTAGAGACTGGTGTAAACATACACACATTGTATGTTTGCTTTGGTTTGTGTGTTAAATGTCAGACATTTGTATGAAATACTTGGCAGCTGTGTGGAATTTTTTGCTCCCAGGAGATTTGATATTAACTGTGCAAGGACAGTTGGCTGTTTGCTTTATTAAGCAAAATGTTCAGACTGGGTCCACGTCACATTACTCAGTCACTGCTGGCAAAACAGGAAATGAAAAATTAAGGAATTTTCCAACAAATATAATTGTCATATCAGCGTTTCTGTAAGTGACATATTTAAGTAAAACGTTGCATGTATTGTACTATTGACAGTATATGTTTGTGTTGTAGAAAGGCATTGGTGAAATTTTAAATTTGTCATTAACACTGACTTAGAACAAAAGAGGAACTGATCAGAGTTTGGAAGTCACTGGTCAAAGGTCAAAGTCACTGTGACCTCACAGCATGTTTTTAACCACAAAGGAAGAATTCACATGGTAATTATGGCAGATCTGTATTAGATTAAAGTGATGATATTGCGATATTTCTTATCCAGCAGGACAAAGGTCAGCTTTATTGAGACAGTAGTTTTTTGCCAAATTATTTCTGGCCATTTATAAACATCCTATTTCTCTCTAAAAATAGTCTGTAATTGAAGACCACATCTTTCTCTGTCTAAATCAGTTATAAGAATCACACGTCAAAACAGTGAGAAATTCCATTTGAGCACAATATGCATGTGATATATTTTTGTTAATTGAATGTTTGGGTTAATATTTATGAATGATTTATTTATTTTTAAAATGGGACAGTTCATATTAACGAACATTTACACCTAAATACAAGAGATTATAGCATGCGGCAAATTTCCATCTCAAGTCTCATTGGCAGTCCTTGATATGATTACAGGTTGAGCACTGGCACTTTGAGGATGCTGCTCCAATTTTGTTGTACTAAGCTGCAACAACAATAAAGATCTAACACATAACTGCAGTCATTCTGTTTTTTTCTGCCGTCATTTTGACAATTTTTTGCTACACTGTGCCATAGTTCACTGTATTACTAATTTCCTTTCATGTCCAATATTTGCTTTCTGATAAAAATGCATGAGCACTGTTGATTATTTTCTTACAATGATGTTTCATTCATGGTAATCAGGGGAGGAAATGGTTCTGTAGTGTGTAAGAGGTAACTAACATTTTATTTGTTATTCATCTTTTTACAGGATGAGTGCGCATTGGAGCCTGAGTTATACGAACGTGCTGAAAAGTTGTTCCGCATATTGCTGCGTTATGTCACAGATTTCTTGGTGTGGGAGGAAAACTTTGAGCTATCACCTGAACTCCAGCCCCAGTATGCCTTCATTGATCCCCCACACATATGTAAATTCATATGCAAAGCATTCAGCTTAACTTTGACACTTTCTATCTCTATCCTTGCAGGACAAAAGACAATGCCTACTACTGTGTGCTCTACAATGATGAGCACCACTCGTATGACCATGTGATTTACACCTTGCAGCGTTCTGTTAACTGTGACCAAGCAGAGGCACAGACACACACAGCACTTATTGACAAGGAGGTATTTGCCTGATTTTTATTATCCGGTGACAGTTTTTTATTGCATAACATAAAAAAATGAATTGCCATGTTACACAAAAGGTATAAAACAATAAAACCTGAACAAGTCCAATTGGAAGAATGTAGAGGTGACACCAGTATTGACTTCGATGCTTGTTTGAACATTCCCATACCAGGTTTGATCACACTATGAACTGGTTATTATTGTGACTAATGCACAGGGTCGGCGGGCAGTTAAGAGGGCAACTCTTCGTTCCTGCCAACAAGCAAAAGACCTCATTATGGTAAACAGGCACCGTTTTCCACCTTCATTTTTAGCTTTGAATTGGACACCATTCTAATTGAGTTTTTAATTCACTGATAGGCTCTAACTCTTGCGCTGGTGTGTTTTGCAGTCCAACTCGGAGCACATCTCCCTTCAGCCGTTACGTGTGGAAATCCTGCATTCATCTGTAATGGCTCATCAAACGTTTGCTCTGCGCCTCGGCTCCTGGTTCCAAAAGATCATCAGTTACTCAGGTGCTGCCATCATTGACCCCATATTATCAAATTTCAGACCTTTTTAGATATTGAAAGTATGTGTGTTAATTGTCAAACCAAGTCTTTCCTTGTTCAGAATGCTTTTACTGGTCATCATTTTGCAGTCAGTTGCTTTTTCTAGATTTACTGATTTATGGATGTCTTTCTTCTAGCTGTCCTTTGACTGTGACTTTGTGTCTTTTGCAGCGGGTTTCAGGCAGGCCTTCTGCCAGGTGGCGTTGGAGCCCAACCCAGACAGCGACCGCCCTTGCCTCATCAGCAGGCTCATGTTACATGATGCCAGGATGTACAAAGGCAAGTACATTGGTGATACATTTGAATGCTGAATCGTATCTCAAACCTTAACATGTTTCCATTTGATAATAACATATTTTTTTAATCTTTTCTTAAGGGGCTCGCAAGATTGTACATGAACTTATTTTCTGCAGCATGCTAATGGAAACAGAATTCAAAAGGCTTTTTGCATTTGAGTTTACAAAGGTAGAGGAAACATTTGGGAAGACTGTTTGAAATCATTCTCGGCAATTTTACTTCCTTTCATTAATACATGACACTACTTTCTCTCTTCAGCACTATAAGCAGCTTCAGAAGGACTTCATCAATGATGACCATGAGAAGAGTATTTCCATCACTGCTCTGTCTGTTCAGATCTTCACTGTTCCCACACTGGTAGGTATTGTTCCTTGTAGAACCATGGAAAGTATGGAGAATACTGCCATAAATTGAAGCAGCTTCCATCTGCCTGTGCTTTTCTTTAACAATCACCTCTGTCCTCATATTTTTTTTTCTTTAGGCCAGGCATTTGATAGAGGAGGGTAATGTCATCAAGGTGATAGTTGATACAGTCATGGAATTGCTGCGTGAGCATCTGGATGACAACAATCGCTTCTTTTTCCTTGGCTACAACTCAGACAAGTTCACACGCATTCAGGTCATCTTCCATGACCTGAGGTGACTGAACATTTTATTACCTCAACAAACCTTTTGTTCCCAACACATGAGCTCCCCATCTAAGTGGTATATCTTGTCTGTCATTAGGTATATTCTCATCAGTAAACCTTCAATGTGGACTGACGAGCTGCGGAAGCAGTTCCTAGAAGGATTTAAAGTCTTTCTCAACCTTCTCAAATGCATGCAGGTACAAATGATCCTGAAACTTATTCAATTCTGTGGTAATATAATACTGTTACATCAGTATCTGTAAGCTGATACCTCAGATATTTTAAGAATCGTGACTGTCTTTCACTTTTTTATCAGGGTATGGAAGAGGTTAAGCGCCAGTTTGGTCAACACATTGCGGTTGAGCCAGAGTGGGAAGCAGGGTTTTCCTTACAGATCCAGCTCCGCCACATTCTTGCTATGTTCCAGGACTGGTGCTCATCTGACGTAAGCTGTCAATTAAGCACAGTGTTGTCCTGAAACAAAAATTACGAGATGAGAAAGTTGCTGTATTTGTTATTTGCTTATGTGTATCTCCTCAGGATGATATTTTGCTGCTTGCATTCAGAGAGTGCCACAAAGTCCTGATGCAGTGCAATAATCAGCCCTTCCACAGGGACGCCTCTGATTACTACATGTTCAAGCACATCCTCCACGTTCGTCCATACAAAGTGTCTCAGGAGCCAGTCAGCATCCATTTGCCTATCTCCAGGCTAATGGCTGGTATGAGAGATAATACAATATAGTATAGTAGTTTGTTAGATATATTAGCATTTTGTTCTGATACCTGTAAGCATATGACCTTTTTTCTTGTGCTCTGTAGGCCTGTATGTGCTTCTATGCAGAACAGGATCTGTTGATCGACTGCATGATCCTGTAAGTTACATAAAAAGAATTACTGAAAAGTTATCATGTGTCATCCTCAGTCGATAATGCTGATTCTGCAACTTCTATCAGTGAGGAAACAAGGACATCTACAGCTGCTGTTGGTGTAAAAAAAAAAAAAAAAAGTCATCTTTGCCTTGTCTTTTTCAGGAGAACTATGACTATATCCAGATGGCTGAGCTTCCTCTTCGATGCGTGGTGCTGGCTGCACAGGTCTCGGCTGAAATGTGGAGAAGAAATGGGCTTTCATTAGTCAGCCAGGTAAAGCATGCTACAAGTTTCCCAGAAATATTTCTTTCCTGTATGCTCTGTCATTATTTAATCGATAACAAACAATGTTCTCTTTAATTCACAAAACCAGGTCTACTACTATCAGGATGTGAAATGCAGAGATGAAATGTATGACAAAGACATTCTCATGCTGCAGGTCAGTGTCACTTATATGGGTCATTCTTCTTTGCTGTAACTAGTAATCTACACATTGCATTAACTGTGTCTGACCTTCCCCAAAACTCTCACAGATAGCTGCTTCCAAAATGGACGCCAACCACTTCCTCATGCTCATCTTGTTGCGATTTGAGCTCTTTGATTATTTTAATGGAAGCTGTTCAAGCAAAGACCAGGTTTGTAACATCTACAAACATCTTTTTAACAATGAGAAAACACTCCTCCATTTGATGCTGTACTAAGTGCAATTTAAATCATAGGATGAACTGATTCAATGGAATCGTTTGACAGAAGAGATGCTTTACCTCTTGATCGTCATTGTTGGTAAGAGACATTGGTTTATTTTTATGAATTACATTTGTTATATTCCTGATGTTAAAATGTGTTATATTTGCTGATGTCACAAATTTGTACTGCTCTGGGAGAAACTTGGAACTTCTGCACCCAGTTGAAAAAGAGTTTGAAGTGCTCAGAACTTGTTTTGATGTTATAAATGATCTCTTTACTATAAAGAAAACTAAGTTTATGATATTTGGAAACCAAACTAAAAGCAGTATTAAATTAAGAATTTCTAAAATAGAAACTGGAAGGGTTTGGGAGACTAAATTCCTTGGGGTTGTGATTAATCATAAACAACTGGAAAAAACCTGTTTAATTATGTAAATGGAAAAACAAACAAATGTCCTACCCCCTCAAATTAAGATGTATGAAGGTAGGGAAAAGGAAAATGAGCTGCATGACGACACGAGATGTAGAATCAGTAAAACCTCTTAAGTTTCACTTTCAGGTCTGTGCATACTCATTGTGAGGTTTGTACGGTGGTGATGCGTGGGTTGGGTTTTTTCAACCCACGGGTCCCGCTTTTGTGGAATGATTTGACCCACTCTGCAAATAAACTGGCATTGTTTTGACCTGCCTCAACTTGACCAATGGGTAACCTGCTGATCCACGTACCTCTAACATATGGCACAGAACAGAACGCACCCCTGTATAATCCCTGGATGGATCTGTCCATAGATGCTCCAGCAGGGGTGGCAAACATACAGTTCACAGGCCAAAACTGGACCACCAAAGGGTCTAATTTGGTCCATAGTCTGAATGTGTCAACTATCATGGACATAACAATGTCATTTTAAGGCCATTGTATTAAAATTGACTAATATCTCTCAACATATTGGTCCTATCAACTTAACAAAATATTTAGTGTGGAGACGGGACTATTCCTTAACTGTAGGTAATAAATTGGCATGGTAAAAACATCTACAGTTGTCAGAACTGTACAGATACAGATACACACACACACACACATACACACAGATGCTCTGAGACCTTCCAGTTTTATGATATAGATTATAATATTTTTAAAGCATGACAAATGATCAGTACAGTTACAAAAACATTATAAATGTGAAGAGACTTAAATCTTAATACACCCACAACACCTTTGATAGTACAGGACTATATGTCATCAGACAAACAACATTTTAAAATATATTCTTAACCCTTGTATGGTGTTTGGGTCTGTGGGACCCATTTTCTTTTTTTTATTGGAAGAAAAATTATGTGTAATTAAGTTTTAATTATTTTTTTCCACTCTCATATCTTGATTATATTACATTTTATTTAAAAAAACAAAAACAAAACAAAACTTAAAAGGAGTAGCACTTTAATTAAAAAATGTGATCTAGCAATGGTAAAAAAAACAAAAATATGAACACCACACAAGGGTTAAACAATGTACAATTTTACAAGGATGTGACACATGGACAGTCAGAATTGTGATATTTGTCAACCACCCACCTATATATGTATGTATATATAATAATAATTATTTTTTTCTTTCTGCTTGACACCATGTGTAATCTAGCTTAAGCTGTGAAGTAGGCAGGCATTGATGAGCTTTGCTTCTGCCTGAGCCTTTAAGTTAAATTGTAATATTTTATTTCTTTATTCTGCTGTTTTGGAATGTAAATATGATTAAAATAAACTATGACAATGACATGCTACTACTCTGAGTCATGAAATTTCTTTTCAAGAAGAGTAGAATTAGTTCTGATAACTGTTGTGTTTCCAGGTGAGCGATATGTTCCTGGGATCAGCCACGTGACCAAAGAGGATGTGACAATGAGGGAGGTCATCCACCTACTATGCATTGAACCTATGGCTCATAGTAGCCTGGTCAAAGGCCTTCCAGAAAATGTAAGCTCCTAATGCTAAATCTCTAAATGACAGACATAGCCTTGTTTTATTCAGCTGAGATGTATTTTAAACAACTATTCTTTTTTTTCTTAGGAAAGTGATGAAACAGGCCTGGAGACTGTTATTACCAAAGTTGCTACCTTCAAGTATGTAGACGTTCATCAAACAGCTGATAAGTTTTGTCCTCACTAAAATGTTTATGGTGTTTAATAAAGGGTTTGTAAAAGTGCTTGAAAATGCTTGAATTTCAATGTTGTGTTTTCAAGGTCTGAAAAGTGCTTGACTTTTAGTTTAAGTGTTGAAAGTGCTTGAAATTTTAACTCTGATGTGATTTACCTATTTATTTTAATATGAACTCTGCGAGGTTAGATGTAAAGCCAGAACTACTAACAGAGGAGGTACATTCTGAAAAATAAAACTTTGTCAACAAAGTAAATTCCCAGGTGTTCTCAGATCAACTCCAGGTCAATTTTTATCTTAATCTTTGTCTCGTGCAGTGTGCCTGAAGAACACCAAGTGGCTTCCGTTTGTTTTCTTTTAATTTCTAAACTTTTTTCTATTATGAAAACATAGTTGTAGATGTTTACAGTATAATTCAATGTACATCATTGTAATAAGTGAAAAAATCATCATGAATCTATGTATTCCTGTAGCTATGATCAGCGATAAGGGGCTGGGCTGGAAGAAATTGAAAATGATTCTGAAAAGTGCTTGAATTTGACCTTTGAAAATTAGTACAAACCCTGGTTAATAATTATAATGTTAATTTGTGTTTAGAAAACCAGGAGTGTCAGGACACGGCTTATATGAAGTAAAAAAAGAACGTTTGGAAGAATTCAACCCTTTCTTCTACCATTATTCACGGTCGCAGCACAGCAAGGTAATGTCATGTCTGTGAGCCTTGTGTTTATTACCAACTGACAGACTTTTGGCTTCAATTCATTACTTATCATGCACTTTTAGGCTGAAGAGTCTCAGAAGAAGAGGAGGACTCAGGAGGGGAATGACAAAGGTAATAATTGGCTTCTGCTCAAAATGGTATCAACATGAATCATCTTCTGTCCGCCACTGACTTTGTCCCTGCTGTTTCTGTCTGCGTACTCAGCTCTGCGTCCTCCGTTGCCCCCGGCTTTCTGCTCACACTTTGCCAACATAGTGCGCCTACTCTGCTGCGACATTATCATCCACATTCTGAGACGGGTCCTGCAGAGAGCTGCAGAGGAACGGACGACTCATTGGACAGAGGCCATGATCCAGAGGGTACGCCTTTAAGAGTCCACTCTTATCTGCCCTAACTTTTATCACGAAAACCAGCTGGATTAGTTTTAGGGCTGGGTGATATGGCCAAAAAAAATTTGTACTTAAGGCGACATTCCAGGGGAATATGGTAAAATTTTAAAATAATAGATATTACCATGAAATTTCCTCAGTTGATAACTTATACAAGTATGGAAAAAAATGTATTACAAGTTTTTCAAATTTGTGTATATAATTATGCAATTTAGGCATTATCTCATTAGATATGTGGGACTTTGCATGTATTTTCAGGAGATAGATCCGAATATATATGATAAAGCCAGGTGCAAAATTCTTTTTCAATTTTGTTTTCACACAAGATCAAAAAAAAAAATTACCAAAGGATTTCATGATATCTGCATTCATTACCTGGGAAATCAAAATATACGATCTATAGCTTTAAAAAAAAATAGATTTTTATCTTTTTTTTTTTTCATCAAAATGTCACATAAATCAGGCCAGGAATGATTTATTAACAAATCCCTCTGTAAATACGTTCAAAATACTGCTGAGTGTATAAGTGTACAGTTTGGTGTACATAGGCGATATCAGTCATGACAGACTTAAGTAAACAGATCAAAATCATCATGTTGTGTTGGAATGCTAACTTCTTGGTAAATTAGAACAAAATAGCCTTTATTGTCATTGTAACATGCAACATGTACAACGAAATAAAAAAAAAGTGTCACACAATCAGGAGAAATGTACTGCCGCAAGTAAACAAACTAATAAAACTAGAAAAGCACTTGGAGAGCGCAGACCTCCACCAATCATGATAGTTACCCCCATATTGTGACTCACACCAAAGTAATAATCTTTAATTTACTTAAAATGTACTTGTATCAGTGCTCTGACAGGTTTTTTTTTATTTTTGTGGAGTTATATGTACAAATGCTAAAAATGGTCCTATCTCCCAATGTTAAAGAATCCTTTAAAAAAAAAATGCTGGAATTTCTTCAAAACCATCCAGTAGTTTTTGCATAAATTTACTAACAGACAGACAGACAAGCAGACTGGATAGTTTGCAAATGTTAACATTTCCACAAAGTAAGGAAAATTTATTATTATACAAATATATTACTATTTTACTGGTCCTGCCCACTTCAGACCAAATTTGGCTGAATGTGACCCCTGAAATAAAATGAGT
>JAPTGZ010000016.1:18710981-18728873 GCA_029814645.1 Fowleria isostigma | reverse complement strand
TTACTAACAGACACAGGCAAATAGACAGACTGCCCCCCCCCACTCAGTGAAGAGCAGGTAGTCCCGCCCACATGGACAAAAAGACATTTGAACCGAATTAGTGTATTTGAACGGGAGTAAAATGTCGGATCACTCCCAAAATCTAATCAGTCGTTCCTTGTGTCATTTCCATCATGTCCTAAGTGAAAGTTTCATCAAAATCTGTCCAGTAGTTTTTGCGTAAAGTTGCTAACAGACAAACAAACATACAGACAAACAGGCAAACGCCGGCAAAAACATAACCTCCTTGGCAGAGGTAATAAACATCCTAATGTATATTTTCAATATTTTCTTTGTAACATCTTAAAAGAATACACATTGAAGGAGTAAACTAGCCCAAAATCTCAAAATTGACCACTGCATGAAAAATCTGTTTTTGTCTGCCATGTCTCACCTTAATGAAAAACTCGATTTCCGATTTGATTTTCAACCCACTATTTAAAAGAGCATAAGTGCAGACTGCAAATATATTGAAAAAATACTAACTTTATTGTTTTCAGTTTAAGTGCATTTAGATGGACCTTAAAAAAACAAAGCAAAGGCAGTCATTGGTTTGAACAAAGGGACACCATGCACTCACATATTTTACAGCGAGGATTTGCCTGTTCCGTATCTGATGCAGCAAATTCAAACCAATTCCAAATGACTGAAGTCAGCCGTTCTCGGGAATGAGCTGGGGCCTCATGTATAAAGGCTACATGCACTCAAAAACCTGGCGCTCACCCGTTTCCACGCTCATGTTCAGATGTATAAAGAGTGAAATGACCATTGAAACGTGCGATGCTCCACAACAGCTTCATAGCTGGTGCACGCTCATTTCTAGTGCTTTGACCCATTAGCGACACTTACAGGTGATGCTGGGAAAGTGTTAATAATGGGAGGGGAAAAAAAAGGTCATTCATCCGAGTGATCAATACATAAATGAACATTAGCACACCAGTGTACCATCCTACTGACAGAGCACCCCCCCCCAAGTCAACCACACACTCGATTGTTAATGGCAGTCCTGCCTGGAAGGAAACATGTGATTTAACCAAAGAATAAAACAAGAAGTCACCTCTCGATAAATACATCTAATGTAATATTAATATCTGAACATTTATAAGTTGGTCCAGACATTCATTGATTCTATTGATTGGCCTCATGATGTGAAACGCCACCACAGACAGATGAGGAGATGGTACCGGAACAGGTCAGTCCCGCATCAGCGTCGGGCTGTTTTCAAACCAGAGAATCAATCAACCCAGGGGATATAGAGGAATCTCACCGCTGAGTACAAGGCTGTGGTCTCGCCCAAAAAGTGTGATCAATCTGATGGTTTTGATTTGTGTAGAGGTGAAAGTGGAGGTGATTACGCATAATCATGCGTAATTTTGGTTTTGACTGATCACAGCTTTCACACATTAAACTACGTTAGGCTTTTTTACATTAAGTGTTTTAGACTGTCCTCTGGGACTGTGTCTCACTGTCTTCTCCTTTTCTCAATTTCTGTTTAAAATAAACTGAGTAATTAAATATTCTTTTATATTCTTCATTGTAATATCCTTCATGATTACACATGAACCTTTATCTGTTTGTCTGTTGTCTCACTATTGTTTGACCCTTAGAATGAACACATGTATGAGTTACATAAATACTACATTCATATTTACCTGGGGGATGATCTGAGTCATCCACATGACCCCACCCCGTGTCACCCACAATAGTGGCATTTTCTTCTTAAACCGGGTCAGTTCATTCTCTTCCACCTTGGCCTTCAGTTCATGTCCACCTTGACATCATACAGAGAGGGGAATCCCAGAGGGAACCCCTCCTGCAGACCGTGTTTATACTAATTTGCATATTAAATTGTGGGCATGGAGAGGGAGGAGTGTTGTACTCCAACATATGCGGCCAATTCCATGCTGATTGGGATGTGTAAAGGAAATGTGCTTCAGTTTGTGCATTTGCACAGGTTTATACATCTGGATTTATTTGACCGTGCGGCGATTTCTGGATCTGAGCAAACGGCAGGTTCCAATATCAAATTCATGCAAGTCTTTATACATGAGGCCCCTGCTCTCTACCTCTGGCTGTCTGCCATGTTGTTTTTTGTGACTGATTCACATGGGGGAAGGGGAGGGAGGGGTTGTCCTCATAGAACTACAGGAACCCTGAAAGATATGTTTTGGCAAATTCAAAACACCTATATTTTTTGTGTGATAAGAAAATTGATTTTCCAATAATTTAAACTTGCTGTAATCTACAAATTTGATTTTTGATTAAATCGATTTATTTATTTTTGTTCCCAGCCCTAACTGGTAGTAACAGAATGCTTTCACCACACAGGCACTGCATCTAATAGGTCAGGCATTGCTTGAAGAGAAAACACAGCTTGAGGACAGCACTGTTGAGGAAGTGACATTTGATTTCAGCCTTAAGGCCCGCAGTGAGTGAACATATTGACTGTTTGTTTGGTGCAGTCTTTCCAACAATAACTTAATAATACTGTAGTTACTAAAAAAGTATGAACTAATTTATGTTTTCTAAAATTTTGATGTTTTCTTGTTTTGTAGTAATTGGTTCTGAACATGGGACGTCTGTGTTCCTGTTCTTGTCCAAGATTAAGGCTGTCCCTTCTCTCGAAGCCCAGAAAGACATGATCAAATGGGTTTTACAGGTAAGATATAACTCGGCTGCTTTTCTCTCTGTACTTTAAACTTGCTATCACAAAAAAGGCTCTCTTATCTTTATTATCTTATTAATGCATTCATTTTCACCTGATGCCTGCAATTTTACATTGTTGTTATTGTTTTCCTGTAGATGTTTGAGATTGTCAAGTGCCTTAGAGAGAAGTCTAGTCCAACAGCCTCGATGAGCGTGGAGACCAAACCAGAGGAGGTAAAAGCCCAAGAAAGACACATCTGATAAAGCTCACCTCACTCATCAGCTCACTTAAACAGCTCGTCGTACCATGAATGACACTATGGATGGTCATATACTTGTTTTTGTTTGGTTTAGAGTGCTCAAGACAAAGAGAAAGCTGAGCGGAAAAGGAAGGCAGAGGCAGCCAAACTCCACCGGCAGAAGATAATGGCTCAAATGTCGGCGATGCAGAAAAACTTTATTGAGTCGAACAAAATGCTGTATGACAATATGCCAGAGAGCGGGGCTCAGGGCGAGCCTGTTACATGTAGTGAGAGGTGAATAGAGGGATTCCCTATATTATAGGTTCATTCAAAAAGAAAGAACCGATTTCATTATGCAGTATTTTAATAAGGAAAAGCAAAAAAGAAAACTCCAGCCAAGTCACAGTTATTCTACTCACAATCAACTTTTATGTCCTGTCTTACAATCCTGTCTTCAATGTGGCCACCACCTGTCACCCGGCAACATCAATGCGATAAGAGAATTCCTCCCAGGCGTGCATCAGCATATCACGATCCACTGAGTTGATCGCTGTTGTTACACAATGTTTAAGGTTGTGGAGGTTCGTGGGTAGCGAAACCACCGTCAAATGTTCTTAGGAGAGGGTGGATGAATGTCAAATCACCTTCGAAAAGCATGCTGCACCGTGACAACCAAATTTGTTTTCGCAAACTTGAGAAAGCAGAATGCCTTTTGCTGAGGACTTGCCATTTTGAGGGTAAACAAACAACTGAAAGTTGCCGGACGGCCGCCGTGACTACAGCACACCTGTGGCAGCCATTCAAAACTTAGAAAACTCCTCTTTCAAATGGTTACTGACTCATTCCATGACGATCTTAAGAACTGAAGCAATGCGTAATGAAATCGGTTCACCCTTTTTGAATAACCCTGTATGCTTTACTTATTTTTGAGTTTGAAATGTGATCAAGTTAACATAAATGAATCCTGATTTGGGGGTTTGTTTTAAATTTTTTTTTAGCTCCGCAATGGATCACAGGGAGCTCTGTGTAGCCATTGGGCCCCATCGGGGGTCCACCCCAGCAGAGAGGGAAGTTCTGACCTGCATCCTTTGCCAGGAAGAACAAGAAGTGGCGGCCCAAGCTCCAGCCATGGTACTGACTGCCTGTGTCCAGAGGTCCACTGTCCTGACGCAGTGTAGAGGGAAGATACCAAGCAGCAGAGCAGATGGTCAGTGTCCCTTAAGCCTTCCATTCATTTGATTGATGTAACTGTGATTTGAAGGTGGAAGAAGTGATTGTAAGCTAACACGTCTTGTCCAGTTTACCAAATATCTCCCTAAGGTCTATGTTTTAATACACTTTTCCTACATTGAACCGATGCCTGGCATGTTTACCTGACACTAATAAAGTTCTGCCAATGCTAAAACCAAACCATGAAATAATGCTGTTGTTGAAACCAGTTGATATTGCAAATCATGGCAGTAAAATATTTTGGATGAACCAAATATGGTGTTTGTTAACCATTTGTTTATGTTCAGATCATCATTTTTGGCTTTTAGTTAATTAAATGTGGAAATTTGCAATATTTAATTGTTTTATTGAAATTAAATGTACTATCAGTGGCATTACATGTATAACAAAACCTATTTACAGATACAGTTTAGTTGTATTTGAATGTAATTTCTGAGTTGACTCTTGAACAGAACAAGTGGAAAGAAAGAATGGGGCAGTGTCTGAAGGAACACAGAACAGTTTTTTTTTCTTAGTCATTGTTTACTCCACCTACAGTGTGAGTAATCAGGTTTGGATACATGTGACTCATTTCATTTAATTTGAACTCTTAAAGACACAGAGACGTATCCACTCTTCATGCCTCCTGAACTGGCAGTGGGAACTCATACAGGCAGCTGCGGACATGTCATGCATGCCACATGCTGGCAGAAGTGAGTAATTGCAGTATAAGATTTAATGAAATGTGCGATAACTCCAGCTTATCTAAATTATTATCATTTATCATCTTTTTTAGATATTTTGAAGCAGTCCAGAACACGACCAGGAATCGGCTACATGTTGAGCTGATTTTTGATCTGGAGAACGGGGAGTACTTGTGTCCACTGTGCAAGTCTCTGTGTAATACTGTAGTCCCTCTCATTCCGTTGGAGCAATTAACTTTCAACTAGTAAGTCATTTCCACCTTCCAGTTGCAATGTCCTTTCAATGCAGTGATACATAGAGGGGATTTTAATGTATGTTTTTCCCATTTAGTGAAAATGCAGAGTTAATTGGACAACATTTGACTATGCCTCGCTGGATCCAGGTCCTCTGTGCCAGGATTAAAGGACTCAAGTCAGTCACTCAGGATAATGGTAAGAGGTGGTACAGTAAAAGGCATATTTAAAATATACAGGCCCTTCTACTAAGCAGCCCCCTTGTTAGGTTTCAGTACACTGATTTTGCAGCTGCCATACTCAAGTGGCTCATAAAGGAATCATGACATTAAAACAATTAAATAAGAGAGATATTGTGCGGGTTAATTGTTTTGTCTAATTTTCTTTTTCAGATTGCAACACGGAATGTAATAGTTCAGATGCAGACACAGGGCTTTGTGGGGAGGGCCAGCCAGACTTCAGATCCATCCTGAGCTACGGAGTCCAAGAGCCGTAAGTGACGCTGTTGCTTGAGTGTCACTAGTATCCAGTGTTGGGGTAGTTACTCAAAAAAAGTAACTAGTTACTAGTCACAAGTTACTTATTTCAATTGTAATGAGACTACTAGTTACTGCATTTGAAAAGTAACAATTTATTACTTTATGGCTTCATAATTGATAGACATATAAGAACAGCAAATAAAATGGGTAATGAATTCTGTTATCAAAGAAAAAGACAATGTCTCACTGCTAAATCCAACTTGAACCTGAGATGAAAGATGCCAGTTATTTGATATCAGATGAATCTGGGTCAACCCTCAGCAAAAGGTTAATTGTTTTAACACAGGCTCACTTTAACCTCTCCAACAATCAAATGAAAACCACAGGTTTACAGATGCTGTCCACGTTTAAAAGCCTTTTCCTCTCCATAGACATACATTATTAAAAAAAAAAAATCATTCATTCATCTTCTTTTGATTTTAGGCGATATGAAAATGGACATGACTACAGATGTCCATGTATGATTTGGTGATGATTGACCGCTGTTTTCAGACATTAAGCTACATTAAGCTTTTTCCTCTATAATGTGCACCTGAGGAAAAAGCTAAACGATAATGACACGCGATCAGCGGTGGGTCACTAGTGGACAACATCCATAATTCTGGGGTTTTCGTTTGGAGTTTTGGAGAGGTGAAAGTGGGCATGACTACAGATGTCCACACAAAATTTGGTGATGACTGGTCATAGTGTACGGACATTACGCAACATTCAGCTTTCTTACATTAAGCGTTTTAGACTGTCTTTTCATGTCATAAACATGTAACTTGGCTTAACTAATGCAAGAAAGCACATTCCTACAGTCCGGAAATGTAAGTTTAGTTATCACTCTGTCTGGTGTAGTGCATTTACCTTACTTTGTCACCCATAAAAGTAATGAAATTACAGTAATCTGTTACCTAGTAATACATTACCTCCAACACTGCAAGTATCTAATATCTCCTGTGTCCAAGTGATCTGAGACGGTTTTTTTTGTTTGTTTGTTTGTTTGTTTGTTTGTTTGTTTGTTTGTTTGCATTTGTTTTTTTTGTGTGTGTAGGAGAAAGTTTTCTGAAAGCATATCTGAGATGCTAGTCGTGTGTGCCACCACAGTCCACAGAGTGGGACTGCAGACAGTGCCCAATGAGCTGTGTCCTCGTGTGCCCCTTATGGCCTGGAATACATGTGCCTTTACTATCCAGGCCATAGGTAAGACTTACTTTCTCATTTCATCTTTTTTTTTTTTATCTGCCACTTTTATAAAAATTCTCAACATAAATATTTTTTATTTGTCCACAGAGAATATATTACAGGAAGAGGACAAGCCACTCTTTGGGTCCTTACAGAACAGACAGGTTTGACGCTACACGCTCATTCATCAAGTCGTCAGCTGTCACTCGTAATGCATGTTATTATTTAGGTATGTCGAGTATTTTGTGAAGTGTTTTTTTTTTTTTTTTTTTTTTTTTTATATTGGCGGTTTGAAATCAATTGTTCAGTTTTCAGCACCCCAGAGAATTAAGAGCTCACAGGCTGTAATCCAAAGGCACTTTTCTGACATGTTAGGAGGTATGTTGTATATAGTAACATAATTCAAACTAGTCACATTTATCCATGGGTTACTCCGGCCCTTTTTATGTAAATTACTGTGATCACTCTTCTCAGTCTTGCTCCCGGTCATGAGCAGAAAGAACACCCCTTCTCTTCTTGAGGTGGACTTCTTCCATCTGTTGGTAAGTCTTTGTTAGACAGAGCAGCTCAGTTGAGAAACCTCCCGGTCTTCCTCACTTTATCCATGAATAAAATCCTTTATTTGCCATACAGCCACTTGTTACTGTGATAAGTTTATTATTGTCAAACTTAAGTGAAAGTCAGGGAAAAACTGTTTTTTCTGATATATTTATATATTTTTTTTACTTAGTTTAAACATTGTTACAACAACTCATATATGAGAAATAAGTTTAAATGTCTGAAATGATAAATGAGGCTTGCTTTCTCCTTTTGTCAGGTGGGCTTGGTGTTGTCGATACCATCCCTGTATCAGGAGGAGGCTGTAGACTTAAAACCCTCTGCCGTCAGCTCTGCCTACAACCATCTGCACATTCTGCATCTGGTCACTATGGCTCACATGCTGCAGATTCTTCTCATCTCTACAGGTACAAAGTCTGAAAACAATTCAACCATCTGGTCCCTGCTGCTGGTCGGCTGTTCACTGAGCTACAACCAAATGCACTAAAGTAACACCATTTCTGTATTTGTTTCAGATTTCCCTGCAGTGGTAAGCGGAGAGGACACAGCGGAGGCGAGAGCAGCAGCAGAACTGCACACTACAGTATCACAACACACTGGAAGGTACACAATTCTCATTTTTTTATTTTATCTGCCAAAATGCAGGCAGAATTTGGAAATGGTAGAGTTATAACCAGCTACCCTGGTTTAAATAGTGGTAATGTTAAGGTTGGAGTGGGGTAGGTACTAAAATGTCTGTAGTAAATAAACAAATAAATAAATAAATAAAAACATTCTATTTATTGGGTTTTTTTCCACATATAAAAACAAAAAAAATGCAATTCCTTTGTTTGATCCAAAAGTCAAACAAATAGACAAAAAACATGCAGAAGAAACACCACTCCCCTGGCACGTATGCCCTCCAGATTACAGAAAAGACAAAAATAAATACATTTTTAAAAAAGTAAATAAATACAAAATAGAAGTCCAAAATTCCCACTTTTAATGTTACCAAAAAAATAAAAATAAAAAAATAGAAATAATAATAGTTGTAAGGCACAACTGCTAAGACACACTAATACTGTATAATACATTACTCAGTCAAGACAAATATGACAGGCTATTAACAGCTCAGAAATGGAGTTCATGTCTTGTCAAATGTGTTAGAGGTTCCAGGTAAAGTCCATCAAATTTTTTTCCAGTTTGAGAAAATAGAGCATCTCCTTGATCCATAGAATGTCCATCTTAAAGGATGAGCACTGCCTAAACTGTGAATCTTTTCTAAACAGCTGCAAAGTCTAGATGTTCTACCTACATTCATTTGTTGGGTTCTTGATGAATTCTCTCAGACTGACCTGTTATAATCTATAACCTAATAAAGTAGACAATTAAAGATCCACAAAGCAGCGCCTTTCAGTCATTTCCACTTGTCATTATCATAATTGTAATCGTCCCCACCCGTGCCCCATCTCAAGCACAGTCCACAGACGTGTCCTGGGTGTGGAGAGCATTTGGATGTGTAGCATGTCAGTTATCTTCATTTAAGCATGACAAGCAGTGGCCGTGTCTGTTTATAACGGAAATGTATGCCAGGCATGAGAAGGAAAAAATGGCTCTTTTCCTTCGGTCAAAGCCTTTTACACTGTGTGGATGCTGGGCTTGTTTGACAGATTGCTTTGTGGTTTGCTCATCAGGCTGATTCCAGATGTGCCCGGCAGCGCTGTGGCTGAAAGGGTGAAAAGAGGAATGGAACCTTTCCTGCGGTGTGCAGCTGTGTTTTTCAGTTGCCTTACAGGGGTCCACCCTCCAGAGGAGCTTTTTAATACTGCTGGTGTGTAAAAGTGAAGCTTGTTATTTTTACTATTATTATTAAACAAGATGAACAAGTTTAAAGCAGCTATGTGAACATAGTAGATCAATTTTGGTCATTTATGGGTCATTGTTTTTACATGCAAATATTGTGTGAATCAGTAACGCTTTTGGCTTTATGTTAAAGATATCCATGCCATGTATTGCAGACATCTACAACAGTTAGCATGTTAATTGGCTAGACCTATTTCATCTAATTTTGTTATACTGCTGTAACACCGAGCTAAGTAATGAGCCACTGTGGTGTCTAGTCTGGCCCCAGTTCAACATTACAGTCACGGAAAAAAATATTAGACAATTAAAAGTCTTCAAAAACAGTGATTATACAGTCAAGTATACTAACTCCGCTGTGTATCATGTGACTAAAACAGAAAAGAAAACATAAATGTCTACAAGCGCTGTTTTGGCAGTACAAGGTCATAGATATTGGTGTAAGAACTTATGTGGTTTTGGTTATTATCAACAAAACCATGGAAAATGGATAGATATCAGCTCTGAAATTAAACTCTTATTAGTTATGTTGATTTTATATTTGTCCAAACAAATGTACCAGGCATTAAAATGAACAAGAAAGAAACTGAAGAAAACACAGGGTGGTCTAATAATTTTTCTGCGACTGTAGAAGTGTTCCATAGATCATTTATGCAAGATGTGATCAGCAGAAGCCATGTTCTACCTGTGAATACCACTAGCGTGTCACTTAACTATGCTGCATTCTGATAAAGCAGCCCAAAAATATATTAAATACACTAATTAGCTTATTCAGGATGCTATGAATTTATATATTATTAAAAACTAAGCTAAGTGAGCTGTATTGCAGTCTGCAAGTTACTGTACTCTATTGAAAAATTTTTAAAATTGCATCAGTGAGTTAGTTTGGATCTGAACTAATGTGTTAAAACACTGAAGTCACATAATTATGAAGGCATGGGTAGGCCAGGATTTACTGTTTTCTGCAAGGAAAAATGGCTATTTTTGTCAAAGGAAACTGGTAGCAAGAGCATCTCAGGACAGCAGTCTGATGGCAAGAAAAAGCCTAGTATTATTACTACATGTTGACTTTGGGCACCAAGTTCACAGCTTTTTGGTGATGTGATGATAGTCAGAATAAGTTTGGGCCATAAAACGATAATATTATTTGTTGATGCAATTGTTGTGCTAACTTTGAGAAGAACGTGAAACAATGATTCAGTATTTGTGGTGATGTAAGTGGTTCATCAGGATAAGACCTGCGACCATAATGTCCTAGTATATGTAGTTTTTCAATTCTAATCTTAAAAACTCCATCCTTTAAGACGAGTTTGTGTTTTTTGCAGTTACTTCTCAAGGACAGATGGAGGCACTATGCAGTTACTTGGCGCTACCCTCCAATGTGTTCCAGCTCTTCCAGGAGCACAGAGACACTGTTAATCCACTGCTGCAGAGGTGGGTGAACCCTAACACTGATGTCAGGACAGTGTGGAAGGATCTGAATTGGAGACTAATATTGGAAAATTGTTTATTGGTTCATCAGGTGGTGTGAGAGCCCAGCTGTTACCAAAGTCCTAACAGGCAAAGTACAGACAGTCAGGTAATGTTTGACAAGATTCAAGTTTATTTCATTCATTTAGGACTTGTATCAAAGTCCTTCACAAACATAAATGTGCATGACAGATGTGGAAATAAAGGAAGATTAAATAGATATGAGTTTGCACTAAATTTAGAACCAAATAAAAATGCTTGTCCTTGCATTGAATGGGTTTAACGTTAGTTTTATCATAACACAATGCCATGTGTTGTAATAATCAACCTTTAAACACCTGTGCAGATACCCCAGGAGAAGGAATCGTCTGATGGATCTTCCTGAGGATTACAGTGTCCTCCTCAATCAAGCCAGTCATTTCCAGTAAGTGGAAGATGAACCCCTCTGCCCTGGTCCACCCCTCTGTGTAAAACCTGCTGAATGTTTTCCCCTCCTCTGTGTCCTTAGGTGTCCCAAGTCTACAGATGGTGAGAGGAAGCATCCGACCCTGTGCCTGTTCTGCGGGGCCATGCTGTGCTCTCAGAGCTCCTGCTGTCTCAGCCAGGTGGATGGGGAAGATGTGGGAGCTTGCACTGCCCACGCTGCCACCTGTGGTGCTGGAGTGGGCATGTTTCTCAGGTTAGTCAGCAACGCCTCAGGGATCAGGAAAACAACTTTTCAGTTCTTAGATCTGGTGTTTGAACTTGAAAGTTGAGTCTGTTTTCCGCTTGTCCATGTAAAATGTCCAAAGTAATTGTGTCCATGATGTTTACAGAATAAGAGAGTGTGAAATTGTCCTGAGGGCCAGTAAGACTCGAGGGAGCACATACCCCGCACCATACCTGGATGATTATGGGGAGACTGACCCTCACCTCGTGTAAGAACTTTCACTTCTGATGGTCCTGAAGTTTCTTTATCTCTGTCACTGTTTAATATGAGGTATTAGAATTGACTCAAACAGGATCGTGATTGTATTTTACATTAAAACTGCGGCATCAAACATTATTGAGTATTTGTTTGACATGTAGATGACTGGATTTTATCTATATTATAAAACCTAAGTGGCCTCTATGTGCATGTGTGTATGTGTGTCTGGGGATTCACACAAAAAACGGAAAGAGCTGACTGCTGCAGTTTGGCATACTTATGTATTTTTGGTTAAGAATTAGACCAGTGAAAACAGCAAGTTGATAGGACCAATATTTTGGGAGATACTCGTAATTTTGGAATAAAATAGCCTTACAATCCTGTTGCTAAGGCCAGAACGCTTTGGCGGTGACTGCTGGACAAATGCAGTACAGCATGCATGAATACACAACAGCATAAAAACTACCACATCCAGAACCTGTGGATCCTTACGGGTCAACACACTAGTTATACTTTAATTGTAAAAGATCACACAGACATGAGCAGTATATGGATGTGACCATTAGTTATAGAATATAATTAATATAACTATATACTGTCGTTTTTATATCAAAAATGAAGACATTAATCAGGGTTTTTAAATGCAGATAAACCTTGTGTGGCTGACTCATTTCACACTGTCAGTACATGACTGTGTCACTGTCTGTTGTATTCAGTGTCATGAACTGGTCAGCTGTGAGCAGATAAACTCCTTATGAATTAGAGACAAATCAGAACAAACTGATTCAACTCACGATTTAGCAAAAAACAAAGAACAAAATCTGCATTGCACAATGTTTCTGTATATAAAATCAAGTAATGTAGCAGAGTTATTTACATGTTGAACTTGAATGCCTGTTATAACAGTTTACACTGGAAATGGAGTGGAAAAATTGCAGGTTGATGCTGACACCTTGTTTCCACCATTGATGAAAGGTTGAGCTGATGAATATCTTTTACTACTGTAGTTTGAGCAGGACTGAACACCAGTTGATGCAGTTGTACTTTGTTACTGAAGGCAAAAGCCAGATATTAGTCCATGTGAAATGCGTATCATGTGGGAACTTAGCTGCAGCTGCTAATGCAAAAATGAAGAAGGACTTCTGGCTGTCTTTTCTTATGTTTTACTGAATAAAAAATACAGTACAATACAGTGGTCCTTTGTTTATTGCAGGGGTTACGTTCTAAAAATAACCCGCAATAAACGAAATCCGCAAAGTAGAGTTAGCTTTATTTTTTACAATTATTATATATGTTTTAAGGCTGTAAAACCCCCCACCATACACTTTATACACTTTTCTCAGACAGACATTAAAATTTTCTCACATGTGTCTCGTGTTTAAACACTCTCAAAGTTAACATCTTTGTAGATTTTTAAAAACTAAGTCCAGTATTATAGAATAAAACCAAAGATCAAAACCTCTTTTCAGGCCCAAACATTTGTTTGAGAAATAAGAACATAAACATTTTCCTATAAATAACTATGATAGCTTTTAGAAATAAACTCAATTTTAATGATCAACCTACAAGGTTGGACACTTTAAATTATGAATGGTGACTCATGCGTATTTCACAGTTACTCTGACCATGCGTCTTTGTCCTGTCTGCTTCGCTGTAGCGTCTTATGATGGTCTTGTTGTGGACAGTTACAACCCTTTTTACATCCTTGTTCAAATGTATCACTGCTGTCGTCCTTATGAAATTTTCCTCCTTCTTTATGTAATGAACCGAAGATTCATTTATTCCGTAATGGCGCCTACAGCCGCGGAGCTTCTCCCTTCCTTCAGTATGTCCAGGTCCGTTTGACAAAGCAGGTTGAGTTAAACTCTGAGTCTGTTAACCCTGAGTTTCCCTCAGTTTCCCTCAGAGCTTTCTCTCATTTCAGGGTAAATGACAGTTTTTTGTATAATATTGGAGATGCAGACGCTTGAGTAACTGTATGCAGGGCAGTCAGAAAAGTGTGCGTCATTAATCATTCTTCTGTAATAGTATTGTGATTCAAAGGACTATATTTAAACTTACGCATTAACCCGAGCAGCAATGTTCTCCACGCCATCTTCCTCTTTTCTGCTGCTTCGTGTTGCACTGTTTTCTAAAAACATGTTCAAATTCGCTGTACGAGTGCATTCAAATTTCCAGTTCTAGCGAGGTGAAAAATGCAGCCCTCCGCTTCCCCATTGCCATGGTGACTCGTCGAATTGGAGCTCCATTGATGCTGTCTTTTTTCAGTGGTGGTGCATACACTTAATTCCAGGTGAAACTACTCCTAGTTGATCAAACTAACTCAAATCAGCTGTTCTGGAACCAAAAACTCAGTTTCTATCTCAGAGTAGATCAACTCAGAGTTTGTTGAAACTGCTTCATGAAATGGACCACTGGACACACAGTACAGAGGAGATTGATTGACAATCAGGACGCAGAGCACAATGCGCGTTCATACGCTGTAAAAAAAAAAAAAAAAACTTGCAAAATTGCACTAAAAAAATCCACGAAACAGCGAGACTGCAAAAACTGAACCACAATATGGTGAGGGACCACTGTACATTAAAATGACTGCTAACGGTACAAACAAAAACTTTCGTCATTTCCTGTTTACAACTGTCACTTCCTTCTACGGTTTGACCCTTGACCTTATCTACTAATATGTAAGCCAAAAACACCACCTTGTGGTCTAAATATAACATTACATATCACTAATAACTGAAATCATATATAGAAATTATAACTGGATTTATCCAATATATTCAAGCCATCTGAATGGTGACTCATTAAATATAACTCAAATGAATAATAATGAACAAAGGATACAACGTATCATATTATGATTTCTTGACCTCTACTTTTTTCCATTTCTAGAAGAGGCAACCCATTGCACCTTTGCCCTGAGCGCTACAGAAAGCTGAACCAGCTGTGGCAGCAGCACTGCATTCTGGAGGAAATCGCCCGTAGCCTGGAGGTGGTCAACGTCATGTTTGCTTTTGAGTGGCAGATGTTGTGATGATCGGTCCCAGCTGTGGTTTCTGGGAAATAAGGTGCATCCATCGAGCACAGTCTGCTCCGGTGCTGTTGAAGCACATGCGCACATACACACAAAAACCCACCAACCAGCCCCGGTGTAATCAGTGGAGGCTCGACTATCCCATCTTTCCTTTATGAAACCCCCATCGGGATACAGAGAGTGGGGACAGTGGAACAGGATGAAGAGTTACTACAGAGGGTGACGGATTTTGTGCAAACCCAAGTCGCCTTGTTTTAATTTGATTGTCTCCTGTGAGGATGAGTTTATCACAGAGTAAGTGGAGTTATTCACAAAGAGGTTAATTCAAATAAAGACAAATGTCAATCACATGCACCAATGTTTCTGTTATCAGTTTATGTATGGGATTTATTTTCTCCTCAGTGATGCTGTGAATTCTCTGCATTTTTTTCTTTTGTGATAGAACTTTATTATTTGTCATAAGTTATAATTGCTGTTTTACTCTGTTTCGGAGGGTACATTGTGTGATAGCCGGAGAACTATCATGTTTTTTTCTTTTGCCCATTAACCATGTAGAAAGTCCACATTTTGGAGCCATATTTTACCTTAAATCTTAAGTACACCTATTAAACATTTATAAAATAGCCATTATTTTCAAAGCTGTATTAAAGTAAGACACAAGTCGTCATTAAGGTCAAAATGTATTAAAAATGGTCACTGAAAACTTGTAATGATTTCAGCTTATGAATGAATCCTCTGATAGATCTAATACCCTGTAGTTACATGTCGCCATATTAACACAAATTAAAGTAAAACTATATCGATGTTCTATTGGAGACTTAAAATGTACATTTATTGAAAGAAATCTAAGGTAGCATATGATAGATTTCAGTTACTGCATTTATTATTTTCCAGTGTGAATATATTCTTTTTTTTTTTTTTTTCTCCCCCCTCTTTGTGTTGTATTACATGGCTTCCAGGCTGCGGAAATAAAGATACCAGCCTATTTACACATGATCTGCCTCTGTGCCATGAATCAATCAACTAACTGGAATCAGCAGAGTACAGGGAAAATATTCAAATAGATTAATTTCATGCAGCATTTTAAAATACATCGATGTATGAAAGAAGACACCTCATGTACAGTTTTACTTCCTCCAGAGTAAAATATAACCTTTGGTGTTGAGCACAATGACCCCGCCCCCTTGCACATATTCTAGCTTATTTTGGCATTGATCCAACTACTGTCATCATATCTGTGTGTGTGGTGATGTCTGCATATCAATTGCCTCCAATATGAGCCAAGTTTGAAGTAAATTGAAACAAAATAGATGTTTTTGTAGACATTAGAAATTTTGCCCATTATACGTAAATGAGAGAAGAAAAAATTCATAAAAAGTTTTTACTTTGACCAACTTTTCCCAAAATATAATTAGATGTATTCTGGGTTACTGGCAATCTATAAACCAGATTTGGTATGAATTCAACTAATAGTTTTGCTCCCTCAGACATTTAAAATGTCGCCCGTTATAAGTAAATGGGGAAAAAATAATTGAAAAAAATTCATAAAAAATTAAAACTTTGACTTATTTTTCACACAATGTAATGACACCTATTCTGAGTCATTGGTAATCTATAAACCCAATTTAGGATAAATTCAATCAATTGTGATGCTGCTACAGATATTTGAAATTTTGCCCATTATAATTAAATGGGGGAAAAAAAAGATTTTAAAAATTCATTAAAAAATTTGCACTTCCCCTACTGTTCCCAAAATGTAACCAGATCTATTCTGAGTCACTGGCAATCTATAAACCAGAATTTTTGCTGCTAGAGTGTTAAACAAAAAAAAACGAACCAAAAACAATACCAGTTGCCTCCCCTTTGGTAATGATAAAATTTTAGTGTTTAATTTTCTGGTCCAAATAACATCCATAAAGGAGGCAGAACAGGCGATGTTTAACCTGTAGTTCTATACATGTAAGTTCAAACAGTATGAACTGAGCTGCTAACAGACGTGTTACATTTGACAGTGATCTAAGCCGCACAAAACAGAAGACATGACGGTTTTATTGTCAAGTTTTTAGAAGCTCATCACAGCAAAGAGATGTTTTCATTAGACAGTTATACAACGTTGGCATAGCTGAGGCACAAAGATTTACAGTGGAGTTGAAGACCAGGTTCAGGAAAATGTACACTGATTTTGTACAAAGAGTTGAATGTATTTATGATGTGATTGAATAACCTCGGTATAACTTGCTTGATGAATTGTACACTTGATGATGTTTCAAGTTGGGAAAGTATCTCCAAAAATATCCCCATACTACTATTATTCAACACTATGATCTTTTAGTTCTTGTAAAACCCATCTAACACAAGGCCAAACCTTAATGTGCCCTAAAATTTTTCCACTTTACCGTTCTATAAGCGTCTTTTTTAATAGTTATTTTGTCATAAAATCTGGAGAGGTGAGTCCCTGAACTGAGGTCACTCTATGTTATTTTATATAATGTTCTACTTTGTACCATATTAGACACCAGTTGCAAAACTGCACCGTCACAGGCAACTTTGTAAACAAGACAATTACAGTACAGATGTGTACACATAGAAAAGGAATGATATTTGTATCAATAAGCAACATAAATGAAAAATATCATAGCTGATGGTTGTAAAAAGTCAAAAAAGGCATTCTATGTTTTGCAAAAGATGTACCAAGTTTGTTTGTTTTTTTGCTTTTTGTAGGTATTACTCCGTTTAACCATAAAGACCCAGAGCTACTTTTGTGGCAGTTCCAAAATAGTTTTTTTTCCTCTCTGTTTAACCTTTCAAGTGATTTATCACTGTTTATTATAATATTATCCTCTGTATTTTGTGTTGTTCAGTGAAAATCATATATTTTTTTATATTTAATTCACTGATCCTGTAGATGTTCAATAAGACTCAGATTAAAGTTGAGGGTTATTATATGAAAAACAGTGAAAACTGAAGAAAAAGTGGCTTTTTCAGTAAAATCTATCGTGAACTGAACATAAACCCAGTTTATGTGTCCATCCACTATCATTGATCCAACCATGAGTTTTACTGGTGAATCAATGTTTTAGACCAGGGGTCTCAAACTCATTTCAGTTTAGGGGCTGCATTCAGCCAAATTTGATCTGAAGTGGGCCGCACCAAAAAATAATAGCATAATAATTTATAAATAATGACAACTCCAAACTTTCCTCTATGTTTTACAGGAAAAAAGTAAAATGTACGATGAAAATATTTACATCTACAAACTATCCTTTAAAACAATGTGAATAATGTGAACAACTTGTAATTT
>JAPTGZ010000016.1:18651750-18663175 GCA_029814645.1 Fowleria isostigma | reverse complement strand
GACAAAACTGAGTTTTACAGAACATTTTCTTAACTGAGAACATGATATGTTGTATAGTGTCCCATAGAAAATGTTGAAAAGTAAAGGTTTTGTGACAAATCTGTTAGGGTGTACTCATTTATACTGAGCACTATATACTTGGAATTTTAGCATAAAATAAATTGGCAGTAAATGGTAGATGGTCGGTACTTATATAGAACTTTTCCACACTTTCATGGATCCCAACGCGCTTTATAAAGCTTCACATTCACCCATTCACACACACACTCATACACCAGTAAACAGTGACTGATAGAATAAGGTGTTGGGATTAAGAAGTAGTGAGTTTAAGATAAAGTAGAAAATGATGACAAGAGTTCAGGGAACAGACTGACAGGCCAGAGGCTTCATTTACACGCATCATGGTTTTACTCACAGGTATGTGGTGAGAGGGCTGAGGTTGGTTGGCACAGATGATAGTCCCAACTCTGAGCAGTCCACCATGACGAAGATCCCATCTTCTTCACACTGACATGGGGACGGGCACATGGGTGTCCCCGGGCCCTGCCTGTCCTGGATCCGTCCGTAACCCCAGACTCCGGGGTTGGATCCCCAAGCTCCTTCAGCCACGCAGAGGAGCAGAAGCACAAGCAGCATGTCTTACTGTCCACCTGTCTGTCTACACCTATGGGAGTTCCTATCTCGTCACGCTCTTTCGATGTTTTAACTGGCAGGTGTGATCAAGAGAGATTTCCAAATCTGCTGTATCTGCCCCAAAGCCCCTTAATGTCTACCTGAACAGCGCAGGGTGTCCACAATATAACTTTGAGCGTCCCTCTGGTTTTGCATCTGCATCACTTTCCTTCTCTATGTATCTGTATTTATCTCTACTCTCCTAATCCCTCTATCTCTCACTCAACACCTCATTCACAGGAGTTAAATTAGTTAGACCCTCTTGCTGCCTCTCTCTTTTCTTTCCTTTCTCCCCTCTCTCTCTCTCTCTCTCTCTCTCTGACCTCTCTTTTCTCACTGTCTTTAACCCAAACAGTCAATCTGTCTCCCTCTCTTTCTCTCTCTCCTTGTATATATGTCTTGCTCTCTCTTTCTCTCTCTCCTTACCTATTGTAGAAGGAGCGCATGAGTTGTGAATGAGCAAGTCTCATTGGCCCATAATTTAGGGATGGGCTGGTGCATCTCTGGAAAGTAGGAGGGGCCCGCGATTCTCAAACTCTTCCCTCTCTTTCTCGCTCTCTTCTCTTTCTTACTGCTTAACTTTGCCCTAGACATTCAGTGTAAAGAGGAGGAAAGTGTTTACTTTGAAGAAATGAAAAGAAAAAATGGATTTTGAGGAGGCAGTAGTGTGTGTTGTGGTGAGACAACAGTTCTCCTTGCTGGAGGTTAAGAGTGGAGCAGTGAGAAAATGAAGGGCTATTTAGAACTGAAGGAGAATTTAGGGATAAAGCAAGCTTTTTAGAAAAAAAAATGAAGAAAGCAGAGTATGTTTTGCTGTGTGAGGGATGCAGAGGGTCAGAGTGTGTGACTGGGAGTGACTCTTTGGAGGAAATTGGAATTCTGACACTTCAGCACCCCTCAGTCCCCAGAAAGAGCCGAATCCAGTGTCTTGTAAGTCACACCTTCTCAGGTTTCTGCTGCTGGAATGTCATGATCGCACACACACAAAAACACATGCATGCCTACACACACATGGATACTCATAGAAAATAACAAATCTCCAGTGCAAAAAAGCTTGCATATCCATTTCACATGCACACACTTCAGTCCACAGAGTGAAGAGTGTGGATTTGTGAAGAAGTGTCAGCTGCCTCAGGCAAAAGCCTGCGTTTCACAGTCTATCTGTGCTCGCTCACTTTTTCCACATGATCTTAAAATAATGTCATCCAACCCATTTTTCATTTATTACTGCACATAATTCTTTGCTTGCATAGGCGCAATGTCAAAACTTAAAATTATGCTTTTCCTGATACACAGAGGGGAAATAAATGCCAGACTCCAGCAGGATGCATACAACTCTCTTTCATATGTTACACAAGTGGACTTTACATGCTGTGCACCTGTAAGTACAGGATGTTGCATAATCACCTATTGATGTATTCTATAATTGTAAGAAATCAAAGAAAGAAAAATTGGCTAACCATTCAAAGCAGTGCCGACTTTATTCGGCCCTTTTGTTATGTTTTAGGCGTATCTATAGTAGCAAGTAGTAACCAGTAAAAAGTGAAATGGGGAGGAGAGGTTATGAATTATTCCAAATAGAGAAAATTTATAATAAAACACTGTACCAACCAATGATGATGGTGATGATGATTCATTTGAGAAATACTGGGGAAATCCTAGATGGGGAAATCACACCTCGTAACTCCAGCTCTGGTTATTTTCATGTTTTATTGAAGGATTACATGGTCTTCCATGAGTTGATAAATTCTAATAACCACTTTAGCTCATAAAATCATTTCAACAGTCCAAAATGCATGTGGAAACAATGCTGTGTCCTCAGTTCTTCGAAAGCTTGACAGTTCAAGGACTGACCAATTCATGTGACTGTAAAACTTTACACACACAGCACCAGAATGTCCAAGGATTTGGACATTTCCTAAAAATGTATTAAAATAATGTATGTGCAAATGTTGAATATAATCTGGATCTCAGTTCAGCACTTCATGTTACTTTAAGTCTGGAAAAATACAGTTAAATGTCTTTGAACTCATTTTATGTTTGTCTACCCCTCCAACCCGTCTGTCTCTGTCTCTCTCTTTCTCTAATGTCTTTCTTTCTCCACCATTCTCTGCAGGCTGAATAGTTTCTCATTAATTAATTAACATTCCTATGCCACTGTGTTTTCAGAGGGGCCTTTGTTATGGCCCCACAAAAACTCTTTCAGAGCTAGTCTTCTCTCTCTCTCTCTTTCTCTCTCTCTCTCTCTCTCTCTCTCTCTCTCCCCCTCTGTTCTCTCTTTCCTTCCTCTTTGTAGGAGAATGTATGTTGTTGCTCCCTCTGTCTATTGTCTGTTAAAATATTGCATGAATTGTTACGAAGAGATGTTTTATGGTGCATTTTTTTCCTGCCACGTAGCCTCAGCCTTCGATGCACGCAGGCAGGTGTCTGGTGTTTACAAGTGGACTCTGCGTGATCCTACACTACACCCACATACACCATGCATAACTATTCCCACTGGCACGCATGCCCATATGCATACACAAAAATGCGCACAGGCCCGGCATACACCTGCAAACTCTTCCACTCCCTAAGTGCTCCACCTCTCTCCTTGTTTTGTACAGCGCCCTGTCATCTTTTTAAATGGTCTTTAATTGTCTGGCCCCGGGGGAGCCCTAAAACACACATACTGTAAAAACCTGCACATCTAGTCTCCTGCCTGTCTCTTTCTCTGCCTGTGTGTCTGTCCTATTGATTTCTTTTTACTCATGTTTCTTCCAATGATGATGGACACATAATCATTTTATTTCATTTTTCATTTTTATTGTTTATTTCAAGCTTTTGCACTGCATGTACGATACTTATTATATACATTTCATTATATGTACACAGATATACATAAAGAATTTGCTATAAACACAATAGAGCCGCACAATATATCATTTGAGCATCATCATCGCAATGTGCGTGTGCGCAATAGTCACATTGCAGGTCTTGCAATGTAGGAGGCAAATGAACTCAATGTGTTCTCATCTAATTTCAAGGTTACCTGACACACACTGTGCCCAGCCATCCATCAATCACAATCATTCTTAATCATTTTGCCAAAGCAGGCCACGCCCCTGCATATGGAGTGAGTCGCTGGTAACAACATTAAAAAGAGAAAATCACCAAAAATGAAGAGTTGGTGCCAAAAAGAAGTTGTCAATCAGTTATCCAGAATTATAAAGGATGATATTGAAACATATCAATGTTCTGTGTTGACAGTGCCTAGCAATTATTGCCACAACAAGAGCTAACACAACTAATTTGTTTGGCCGTTTACATCAGCATCACACAGATATTATATCCTCCTGAGAATTTTTTTTTTATATCATAATATATATCACAGGGTTAAAAAACAATCACAGTGTCAGTTTTTTCCAATATCTTGCAGCCCTAAAACACAATATACATAGATAATTTTATATAAACAAAATGCATTAAGAAATATACACTGAGAAGTATACATAGAGAAATATATACAGAGACATTGGTTGTAAACATTATGTGTACACAATATATATCATACATGAATATGTACAGCAATTCACTATTAAAATACAGCCCTAGTAGCTCGAAGGGGAGTGAAAAGAAGTAGAATTTATTTACTCTCACCCCCAGTTTCACCACTTAAATTTGTGTGCTTGCAATTAAGACAAAGAAATTAGCTGTAAACATACATTAATACAACAGAACTTCTACCTCTTTATTGGGTACACAAATGTACCCAATAAGAGAAAGTAGTACTAATTAAACAAAATAGATTATAAGCACTGAAATGAGTAATTTTATTAAAAAAAAATAGAAATGTAAACATATCTAATAAATAGTGTCAATAAATAAAATAAAAAGTAAATGAAAACCAAGAACAAAACACATAAGAAGAAGAAAGAAAAGAAAAAAAAGAGAAAAAAATAAGATGGAAAAACTAAGGGGAAAAAAATGCCGCATGACCTTCAAGGCTTCAGTTGAACCCCCAAAGCTAGATTGTCCTCAATAATGCAAAAATTCAATATGAATATGTTTAGATGCATCTGTTTAGGCCTTATTCTGGGTCAGATTTGTTCTTCTGCTACGAATAAACGCAGTCTTCTCTCTGACATCGAAGCAGCTGATTTTACTCACTGGACTTTCAGCCAGAGAAGAAAAATGTGTAATTTAAACTAAGTGATTTAGGTGTTTACATACATCGTTCACATAGAGGCATCTGCTTTTTATCCCAGGACAAATGAGTTTATCTGTTTCAGTGCAGTTGTTTCAAGACCTACAGTGTAATAAATTTAAGATGATGTCAAAATTACTTTACACGTGATTTCCAAATTCCCAAAATGTTCTTATCTACTAGTGCCACTATCTACAACAACATGAAGCCTAGTAATACAAATGAAAACCCACCAAACTGGAGACATGCCTTCCCATCAGATGTGATTGATGCAGCTGTAGAGTTTGTTTTGATGGAATGATAAATGCAACTTGCAGTGTCTGAGGAATGACTTAAGCAGCAATTTTATCACATTTGCTGCCCAGATCTGTTCATCTCAGCCACTGCGTCTTGAAGGCATACTAGCGTCTGGTACACAGAATCTTTCAATCAGACCAAAGATAGGTTGATGAAGTCGTGAATTAGCAGCGATGATGGGATACCATTGCAGATTAACATTGATCTGCCATCACTCAAGGACAGATTGCTTTATAGATGAGATAACGTTTTTATTATTATTCATACCATTTATAGCAATGCATAGTCATTTTAATCTACTGAGATAACAGCAAATGTTAAAGTATTGTAAAATATAGTTAGAGAAAAAATACAATTGATTTTTGATTTTGGTTTATTTCGAGCTTGTGCACTCCATGTACAATACTAATTATATACAGTTCATTATGTGTACACAGATATACATAGAGAATTTATTGTAAACACAATATACATAGAGTAATTTACATAAACAAATATAGATAAATGTTTTTATTTATTTATTTAACCTTTATTTAACCAGGTAAGTCAGTTGAGAACTGATTCTCTTTTACAATGACAACCTGGTCAATATACATTGAGAAATCGGTTGTAAACACTCACTAGTAGACCAAGCTAATAAAACACTAATGGATCTCATAAAGATAAAAATATCGCTACAACACATTATAGGCACCAAGATGAAATAATATACATATCATTATGTGTACACAATGTACATAATTATATACAATAATTCATTATTATTATTATACAACTCTAGTTAGCCTGAAAGGGAGTGAAAAGAAGTAAAACTTATTTACTTCCACCCTCAGTTTCACTACTTAAACTTGTATGGTTGCAATTATAGCTGTACAAATGTTTTGTTTGCTTAAAACTGATGAGCAGAATATTAAGAAATACTTACCTTACCGCTGTATTCTAGAGCAAGATGAGGTCTGAAAGAGAAAAGGAAAAAGTTGCCTTTATAGTTCTGACTGAAAAAAAGACTTAAAACAAGGGAATTTAATCCAGACAGTTAATTATCCACCTAATCATGTCTCTTTTAAACACATAAAAGAGTATTCTCAAAGACAGTAACAATACCTGGCCTTTCACAATGTTGTTGCCTGCACTGCATTGTCAGCTGAGCGTATCTGTTTCAGTGTTTGGACAATGGGAGCATGACAAATCTAAACATGCGTGTGCTGTGATTAGATAGGGGTAGCAGGGCTGCAGGTGCTCAGGTGCCTGATGGAGGAAGTGGAAACCTTCTATTTCTGCCAGCGTGAACTGCCCCTGTCTGTTCTCCTGGGTGAGTTACAGAGGGCATGGCGCTCACAGGTTGGTTTACTGGCTTGTGCCCTTCAACCACTCTTCTGCTTAAGCATTAAGCGAGATGAACATGATGTGGTACACCGAGGATCTACCAGCTGTTCCACTCATATCTGCCCTGGAAAGCCAGCCAAGGACATTCATCACCCTCACACCCTCACGTGTGCCTATAGATGTAGAGCAAGCTCTGTTAAGTGTGACAGATGTCGGCTTTGTTGTTCCAAACCCACACTTCACTTCAATTAGTAATAGCCAGGTGTCAGTTTGCGCTGCTTAAGAAGGTCCTTCTCTGGGGACACCTGATCGGCAAAGATAGAAAAGCCCTTCAAGGCTCAAAGGACTTCCTACGACATTACTGAAAGATTCTGAAAGTATTAAGACTTCCGGTGTGCAGGAAACATAGATCAGATCTGAAGCTCATAGCAGCGATGGGACAGGCTTTGAGGTATTATTAGGCTGCTTCCTCCCTGATTGGTTTGTATTTTTTGGCTTCGTTTTGTCTTACTTTTTGCACTTTGAGGTTCTGACGTGTGCTAGAAAAGATCAAAGAGCAGAATCAGATTCCTGCTTGTCCTTATCTAGTCAGAAACCCAATCCTCTAGGTACAGTCATGCACAATCAGTACCATCTCATCTAAGTTTAACTACTCTATGCTGCTTGCATTAATGAAGGACTGTGACGAGCCCTCCACCACGCGGGCCTTCCACCCTCTGTCACCCTCTCTGGCAATCAGGTTAAAAGGCCTAATCCCAACAATGACAACAGAGGCACAGAAATGGGTGCATGCTATGGCCTAACAAAGTACCCCTGCAACAAGAGACACCAGATCCAGTTAAGGTGTTCCTCCTGTAACACTCACGTAGAGTGCGGTGTCTCTTTTCTCTACATCTAAAGAGAAATTCAACTCTGGCAAAAAAAAAAGACTAAGAGCTGGAGTTTATCTAGTTCAGAAAATTTCCACTCCAGAAAGCGGAATGTGTGTACGTGCAAGTGTTCATGGATACAGATGAATTATTTGTCTCAAATTTTCCTGAGTAAAAGAACAGGCCTGACTGTTGTTTAAAACACTTTAAACAAGAACTGTGTCAGCTTTACACAGGCAACGCTAAAAGTGACAACTGTTTGAGGTGATTTTTCTAACACAATGTGACGTACATTTATTTTTGCATGAGAAATGATTCAGTTGAGTAGGCGAAGGGTAAATAATTTGTCTCAACTTCTTTTTAGTCTGATTTAAAGTAAGCCAAGGTTTTCACTCTATAAATAACTGTTATCAGTGGTTTCACACAGGGCTCTTGCTGATGTAATAAATGTGATAACACAAACAAATGCAAGTGTATTTTGTACTTATTACAACTAAATGACCCAAATTTTCACTTTGGAGCTTTTAATTCTGATCAGATTTATGAAATAATGAAGGTTCTATTCCCACCATAAACATACATTAATGCAGCTCATACAGTATATAATCTGTATACAAAAGCGATGATAAAACTGTCACATAAGTGAATTTAATGACCTATAAATTCTCTCATGATGAGCCCACTGAGCCCTGGAAATCACTAAACACGTTACACACAATTAAATATACTACAGTCGAAGCTACAGCAGGACCCAGTTTTACCTACTGTTTGCTCATGATGCAGAGTTGGGCCAGCCGTTCGAGGTGCTGCGCCTGGGAGGCCTGCTCCGAAAGCTCCTCTGGGGTCGTCCATCCTGCAGAGCCTAACGTAGCCTCCTCCTGAGGTCCTGTTATACACACACAGGGCATGGAATCACTCTCAGCCTGCCAAAAAAGCTCTAAATACTTCCCACTGCTCCACTCCTTAACCCTTGGTTTTCACTAGGTCTTCCTCTCTGCTACCTCAGACTGAAATGCAGACGCTAAATTCCTGTGTTTCTGTCTATGTCCATCTGTGGACTTTAAGCCTGAACGGCAAAGTTAAGCTGACTGAGGACAGGAGACTAGAGAGCAGAGATAAGGGTTGGCAAGAGCAGATAAGGGAGTCAAACAACACACTCACCACGCCCACTGAAACACTGAGACACATGCATGCACACGGTGACAAACCACAAACATACAGTATGTAATGGACACGCCAATCCCCGTTCCGCTCATTGAACAGTGGTTTTGGAAATGTGTTTGCTTTGTAATCCACGCCACAAATGCAAACACAGCAAATCATTGTAACAGGTAAAGACTATTGTTTGCATAACAAAACCACAAAATGAATATTACATCAGCTGTCATTGAACAAATATAGAGAAATGTACAATTCAAACACAAGGGAAGGAAAGCGAGCTTGTGAGCTGCAGATAGTGCCAGCTTTGCCCCTGGAGAAGTCGAGCATTCAATCCAAGTGAGTGCTGAATCAGGGGCTTCTGTATTCTACAGCGACACACAGCTCCTAATGAGATAGTGCAAAGTATGGCCATTTGTCTTCTACTATGTCTGTCCCCAATCTCCTCCACGGTGCCCACGCTACACTGGGCTGCTGCCTCAGCAGCAGACAGAGGGGAAGAGGCAGACGTCTGGAGCTCCGCTAGTGATGAATGACCGGCCTTGCTGTGAATGCTCACTTAAAGCTCCACCAGGTACATGGTAAACAAAGATGGACCTGGATAAAATGGGTTGTCATTTTATATTACCTTAATGACTTAAAGGAATACATTCTTGAATTTTTTACAGCAACACTTCACATTAATATCCCATTGTCATCAACTGGGGATTCAATTTTAATTGGCAGATGAAGATAAGCATTTACAGGTCATAAGATAAGATATTCCTTTATGAGTCCCACAAGGGGAAATTCCAGATTTACAGCAGCAAGAATGGAGTAAAACAAAGCACACAAGAGCAAAAAAGAGCAAACTCAAAAATAAAGACAAATCAAAAAAGCTATAAATACTCTTTTATAGCCATGCACATGCTGAACATGCCACAGGTTGGATAGAGGCGAGACTTATACGTACACCTGTATACACGTATCTACACATACAATTAATATGTACAGCTCTCAGCATTAATGAGTACCCCCCCACAGATATGTCACAAAAACCTTTAGTTTTCTTTGAGAATCAACACTTTCTATGGGACACTAACAAAACTCAGTTTTGTCCACATTTATTGAAACTGTGCTTTTGTTCATTGAGATATTGATTAAAAATTTACTTTTCAAAGGGGGGGTGTACTCATTTATACTGAGCGCTGTATATAGACATTGTACAGATTATATATATGACTGCGGTCATGAGTCATTAGTAACAAATAAATTAATATAATGAGCTTTACTAGTAATTTTCTTTCACCCTCAAGACTAATTTACAAATAAAATTAGATTCACAAAAACAACATTATTTATTAATCTGTCCTTTAACTTCTTCCACAAAATGAACAGAAAACATCACGAAAAAGATGAGTGGCTTATCCTGAGCTGTAGCACACTCATAAATATACAGACTTCTATATTCTCATAAGCATTGATTAAGGATATTATACTTGCCTGTGCTCCCCTGAAGAGCTGTGAGTTCGATCAGAGCCACCTCATAGAACATTTTTTCAGCCTGAATGAACTGGAGGGCCTTCCCATCTGTTTATATGTGTAAAGGATCAGTCTCAGTTGTCCACAGGATTAGTCAGTTGTTGGAGGTGAAAACAGCTTGTTGTCCAGCTCGACACTGTTCTTCTATTTTCTTTTTGTTTTTTTTTCTTTTTTATTTTGATTCAGGTTAGCAGAGTGTATAGTCATCCATGTTGCAAATTCAATCAGATTGTAGATCTTGAGGTCTAGATTTTGCAGGAACGCTTTACCAGATTACAGGCATGTGCGTCACTGCTCTAACACTGATGGCGTCTCACATGAGTGTTTTTTTCCCACTTACATTTCAAATGAAGTCACTTGGCTAAAAACAAAAGTTCAAATGCTTAGTCTCACTGTATAATTTACACATCATCTTGTTTTAGATTATACATTTCTATTTTACTTTTTTTTTCTTTTTCAGATCATTTATTTCTCCGTATACCAGTTTTGTTTCCATGAAAAGACCGGCTATAAAAAGCATCCTAAAAATAGAACCTGTTCACTCAAAAGCACTGGGTACTGAGAATGTGTCCCACAGTAAAATGACACCATTGACGGTTGTCAGGTGAAATTAAAGACCAATGGGATGGAGAATGCTTAAAATAAACACAGCCCTGCCTGTCTAAATGTCCTACTTAACACTAAATCTCACGTGTTCCGCACTATAAATTCGTTCGTAGTAGTACATCCCTGTGGGCACATACGTACTAATTATACATCAGTATATCTCACCTGAAAGAGTCTATTTACAACTTTGATGCTAAAGTTATAAAGATAGACAATAGGCTTCCAATATCAAAGAGCAGTTAATCTTGGAAAGTGTGGCAGCTGGTTTTCTTCATTTTGTCACCAGGAGAATAAAGCCAGCAGCACTGCATACTGTTACAGAAAGACAGACCGCCTGCCAAACAACTACCACGAAAAGCAAGTACAGTAAAATCTTACACACAGAGCTCCATAAATGGAAAAGACAGTTATGTAGAAACAGATAGAGAATATGGAAAATGATGAAGGGTGGCAGGAGATGATGGGGGAACAGTGTCACAGTAAGTGGCCTGTCAGAGTGCATATTTTAAGGATCAAATATGTGCAACTGAATAATTTAAACACAGCACAGTGAATGACATGAAAACAGACTACTATTTAGTGGCTTACAAAGCAAGAAGTAGATGGAATGGTTGTGCAAATTCTTTTTTTTTTAAACCAAAACTTGATGGAAGTATTAGAGAATCATTAGAAATATAGTTATTAGACCATCAAAAGTCATCCAAACTAGTAGTTAGGCAATCAACTACTAACTCCTGTGTGTATCATGTGACTAAAACAGACAGAAAAGAAAACATGGAATGTCTAAAAGCAC
>JAPTGZ010000016.1:18637188-18649847 GCA_029814645.1 Fowleria isostigma | reverse complement strand
TTTTAGGCATTCCATGTTTTCTTTTCTGTCTGTTTTAGTCACATGATACACACAGGAGTTAATACTTGATTGCATAAGCATTGTTTTTGATGACTTTTTATGAATGGTCTAATAATTTTGTTCGTGACTGTATGTGATTTTAAGCACTGTCACAGGTAATTAGGGGAAGGAGACAAAACATACTTGATTGTTTTTTTTATTGTTGTTGATTCTACATTTACACAGCACATAATCTTACTGTGCAGATCAACCTTTCTCTTTGAGTTTTTTTATTCTAAACATTTTGCTAGCTAATACAATTAGGATAAATACAGTTTTTCAGAAAAACTATGCTTTTTAAAATAATAATAAAGACAAAATCATCCACTGATAAAAGGACCCAGTATAAATGAAATCTTTTGTCGTTAAAGGGCATTTCAGTCGAGGTAAAGGCCAATATAAGGATAAAGTCAATGGCCATTTAATCAGTTGATATAATAACCTGACCCGTCCTCCCAAACATCTGTACATTGAAAATACTTCATACATGTCTGGAGTCAGTTATCTTTCACATTATTAGAAACAAAGTAACTGTTGAACTAAACATCTAAGACAAAATGATATATAACTAAATAAATCTGAGTTACTGAACATACACATTCTGGCCAACAAAAAAGCTACGCAGATACTTTAGATCCTTCCATTTAATAATTACTGCAGTGATTAATATGTTTCTGTTGGCAGCAAGTTCTTTGACTCCATCTGATGCAGTAAGTCGCTTCTCATTTCTTTAACAACAATCAGTTTGTTGGAGAGCATAACGACTGAACTGTGTTTCAGTGGAAAAAGGTCATGTGGTCTGAGTCCAGATTAACCCTGTTCCAGAGAGAGATGGGCGCATCCAGGTGACGTAGGTGAAGTGATTACCCATCATGCCTAGCACCTATAGTACAAGCCTATGTGGACATTGGTATGCTTATGTTGGTCAGGTCTACGTTCAGCAACATTAATGTAACAACGTGGGAGTGTGTGAAGGAATAAATCAGTCAAAACAGGTATTGGGGCTTTCTCATAACTTTTTAGTTATGAGAAATGCACAATAAAGTACAATTCAACTCTCCGTCTTTTTCTTCTTCCCCTAAATTCTCTCGTCCTCCTTCTCCTTCACTCCCTTTTTTTTCCCCAACTGCCCCCCCCCAGGCAGAATACCTAATAACAGAATACTCACTTTACATCACTGTATGTGTACTTATATGTGTAAACAATCAAAACAACACCTATCCAAGCACATACATGTCTGCATAACATCACAATAAACATACGTCTTCGCCATCATTGTGCTTATGTTTTCACCACAATATTTGATTATTCCATTTTCACTCTTGCATAAGCTAAAAAAGTTATAAAAATAAATGTCGCAACTTTGCATAAGCTTATCGAAATGATGCAACAGTGAATGCATGCCACAACCAAGCAAAGTCCAATGAAATGTTAAGAGTATGGGACTTTTTTTGACTAGCATGTGTGCATAAGTACCTCATCAGTGAATATGGAACTGAATATTAATGTAAAAAAAAAATTCTGGGCATAAATTATTTTCCTTCAAAGACAGCTATTACAGTTAAAACTCTCAGTCACTTTCCGCTGGTGCACAAAGTTTGTAAAATATGCAATTAGATTAAGCCTATCTTGACATTTTGGATTCTCACCTCTCTATTATGTTGTGCGTCCTCATGTTACTGACTATTACAATAGCATCTTTTTTATGGCTGTAATGTTACACAGGAAGTGAAATAATTATATCAAGGTAACCTGCCGCTGTTATGTGACTCCACACCTTGATGTTATGTAATAATGCAGTTTGTCAAAAGATTTAACCCTGTCATGGTTGTTGACCCTCATCATGCTGCAAGGGGCCTTCTGATGACAGTTGAGCAAACTGACCTGTTTTGGAAAATGGACAGTCAGGAGTAGAGCTTTGCTGAGGTAGATAACCTGAGCTGGCAAGTTAACTGTTGGAGTGTCTCAGTAACAGGGAGAAGAGCCATGGAGGTAATATATCCTGAAACGTAACACCTCTGTATTATCTCTACGTCCTATAGCGCCATAGTTTATAGAAGCAGGGAGTTGGCGATGCTCAGGCTAGTCAGTGCAGATACAGGTTAATTAGTGTGCTTCCACTCTGTTGTGCAGAGATAAGAGCCTACAAATCCTCTTAAGAGACAGACACCCAGCCTGAGCTACACACAAAATGTGTGGCATTCTGGGACAAATGGGTTATTATGAACCGCCCAAAGACATCCACTCATCCCCCTCATTTACACTGCTTTCTATAAAAGATCTGCATCCTCCATTATGCTGGAATTAGCCATGTCTGCTTCCGCTGACAATCTCCTACATGCTAACCTCACAGAAAAAGAATGCAAGTTTATAGTTAGCTTGCTTATGTGAGCAGTGAAAGTACAAGTGAGATAGTCCGCAAACAAAGAGTAGGGACCTCGGTACATTTTGCTAGTAAAGGATACAATTCTTTTCAGTGATGAAGAGCTCTGCAATCTGTAAAGCACAGAAAAACAACCAAGGGAAATGGTTAAGTATTCAAGAATTCATTTTTAACATAATTCCCAGTTGCGTCTGTGCATAATGTCATGGGTTGTCAAAACAAGTGACTCTGTTCTCCTCACAGCACTGTTTATCCTGTCGTCATCATGCCACACGTTCCAAAGTTCTAGAGTAAAGGCTATGTTTTAACATCACATTCCTTCGGGCACTACTTAAACAGATTTAAAACTGAAGCCCTGCCTTTGTAGGAGGGTCTTGTAAAACATCGGGGAATGTGATCTGCTAAGACTTTGGTCAGACTACACAGGGCCAAGCTCTAATTCCTATGACCCTACAAATAGCAAAGCATTGCCCACACACAATGGGAGGTATGTTTACTAGGTACTATTTTCAATATGTGGGGTGTATTATACAGTAATGCTGTTACTGTATATTAGCACTGCATCCCATGCCTCATTTAATGGCATGCATGCTATCAGTCCTCCTAAAGCAGGAATGAGCTCACAGTGTCAACACATGATGGATTGTGCTGTTGGATTTGTCATTGGGGTCAGCAGTATGAAGGTTGATTGTGTCCTATGTGCAAAAATGTGAATAGTTTGAATGCCTTGAAGGGGATGTAACACACATGTATGTATATAAGGCTTAACGGCTGCATCATACAGCAGGATCTGAGTGAAATATGTGTTGATGTCAGACAAAGAAAGGAGAAAGAGGGTTGGTGTGTGTGCATGTGTGTGCGTGTGTGTGTGTGTGTGTGTGTCAGCTGTCAGGCATCTGTCTCACCTGGTGGAGGCAGTTGGGCAGAGAGGTGAAGCTCTGCACATGGGTCAGTCCCAACAGGCAGCTGAGGAAGCAGTGCAGGGCAGCCTGGTACTCCCCCTGCTGCTGGAGCTGCTGTCCCAGCTCAAACAGGCCCTCCCTCCCACCGTTCAGCATCCCCAGTCCCAACTAGAGCCAGTACTGCCTCCCATCAGAGCTCCACCGTCCGAGGACAAATGTTCCTCTTCGCCACTTCACTCAAGCACCACAGGTTAGAGAGAAACAGCTACACACACACAAAGAAAGAGCTGAAAAATGCAGCCGCTCACACAAACCCAGATGAAATGCTGCCAGAGGAGGAGTGGGCAGCACAGCTTCCTCCCAGTCTTGTTTGTGCACAGTAAGTCAAGGACAGGTGGTAAGGAGCAGGCTGAGGGAGCTACGGCGACTCACACAGAACAGATCCATTCCCCTCCCTCCTCCCTGGCTGCACCAGGAAAGGAGGACAGAGGAAGTCACATAGTATATGCTGTGTGAGTGGCAGAGCTCTGGACCAATCACTGCTCTGTACATGCACAGTAGCTCTTACCAGCATATTGAGCACACTGTGTCTCTTTCCCCAATCCTTTAAAAGGGAGATTGCACTGCTGTGTGTTTTGATGAAAAAGCCAACAGTGTGAATATTAGTTTTGGAAGATACATCAAACATCACACATCTATATGCAGCATCCAGGATATGGATGTTATTCCTGAGAATATTTAACATTCAGAGAGCAGTGTTTGATGTACAGTATATCTACAGTGTGTGAGAGACTCTTCAAGAGTTCCCGGCTGGCTTATTATTTATAAATGAGGAATGCATAAGTATTATGCACCAACAAGCAGATCATTCTAAATGCTGCGTGAGCATATTATGCATTAAACCATACATTGTACATACACTAAAACAAACCAGACAGCAATGCAAACACAGGGTCATATGGAACATACTGTATATGTGTATGAAGGGAAGCATATGGGCTGAAATATGTGCCACCAGAAACGGAATTTGAATCATTTATATTTGAATTTCAACTGCTAAACTTGTACAATTGCATTAAAATACTGAATTTGAATCACGTAATTTGAATTTGTTTTGTTTAATTTGAATCGTTGCATTGAAAAATGGAATCTGAATAATAACATTTGAAACTGAATTTATTAGTTTGGAACTGAAGTCCAATAAAATTGAAACTAAACGTAAGATTACAAAATTTAATTCAGTTTCTATTTATTCATTTATTTATTCATTCATTTGTCAGGGCCAATACAGTCAAACACAGTTATAAACTTGTAGCTGATGTGATGCATATAGAGCTTATAGCTAGGGCTAATTTCCAACTCCTGTCTCTGGTTGGGCTTTTCTACTGCACCACAGGACATTATAATACATTACATGACAATATATAGGGAAAAAAAAGAAAAGAGAGAGAGAGAGAGAGAGAGAGAGAGAGAGAGAGAGAGAGAGAAAAGAAGGCAAAAAACAAAAACACTTTTCTATATAAAAACAATTGAATAGTCCATAATCACTATAGTATATTTACATAGTATAAAACATTCCTTCACCCACTCACCAACATATAATACACACTATTTACAAATGGGTACAGTTTTGTTTTTTTCTTTAGCCATGTTTTAGCTCTGGTGGTGACATTTTAAATTCAAAAATGGATTTTATTTTCAGTGGCAGCGAGTTCCAGTGTTTAGAGTTCTTACAGGAGAACGCTGACGGTCCAAATGTTGTTCTCTGAAACTATATTTGATCCTAACTGAAAATTCAACTCTATACATTCAGTTCTCACAAGTCAAATATAGTTGTCAAAATTCCATTTCAATTTACTGACAGACAACCGGGTCACCAGAAATTGAAACTGAAATTTGAGAACTGAATTTGAAAATACAAAGAGTTGAATTTTCAGAGAAACTGAATTAAATTTCATAATCTTATATTCAGTTTTAAGTTTACTGGACTTCAGTTCCAAACTAATATATTCAATTTTAAATTCAGATTCCGTTTTTCAATGCAATGATTCAAATTACACTATACAAATTTGAATTAAGTGATTCAAATTTGGTTGTTTATTGCAATTACTCAAGTTTAGCCATTGAAATTCAAATATAAATAACTCAAATTCAGTTTCTAGTGGCACATATTTCAGCCCATATAAAGCACTCTTCACTATCCATACAAGGACAACAAATATTTATTTGCAAGGAGTGCCTCCTCTGGATGTTTGCACACTTTGCTCCACACTCAGCTAATCAGCATTAATGTGAGGCCTATCAGTGCCTGTGGAGAGAGAGAGGGGAAAGAGATGAGATACGGCCACAACACTTGATCCACAGATGATACAAAGGGTCATGAATGAGTCCTGACGGTGAGATCAGCACTCCTCCTCACCCCTTTTCCATTTGCTCACAAGTGTGGGAACTGGAGGAAATGAACTACTAACACAAAGCAAATGGGCAGAGTCAGTCTCAATCAGTATCCGATCCACCTACCTAAGCAGGATGGGATGTTAATGGATGTGAATGCCACTGGACTGGGGATCAGAGAGCACTAAATTTGCACTGGTAGGTCAGAATCAGGGAAGTGTGAATAGTGCTCATTTTGGGCCAACAGCATCCAGAACAGAATTAAATACGCTGATGCAGGTGTCTCTAACACCTCCAATTGCAGAACTGGGAAAATGCTCACTGTACTTGTTTACTGGGGTGGGGGGCTATGGAGCTGAGTTTGTATTCAGCTGAAAAGTAAGTAAAGTGTGTGATGTGGTGATGTGATTGAGTTGGAGGGCCACTGGCTGACTCTCAGTGTTCAGTCCCACCAGCTCTAATTGGAAAGGAGTGGTTCCATCTCCTCCTCATTACATCCCAGTCAGACCAGATGAACAGACATGAATCAGCTGGAGAGAGGCGGCGGTACAGCCTTTTCTTTACAAGCTATGTGACAATAGAGACACTACAAGAAACCCACTGAAGCACAATTACAGCCCTTATGGGATATTTGTCAAATAAAGGACAATATTTAATTTCACTTGTCAGGATCTGTTGCACAAAAAAGGCTTTTCATACATGATTTTTTCACTTTGTTTTAAAGTCTGGAAATATAGGATAATTTAAAGAAATGGCCCATATCGTTATTCAACCATAAATAATCTAAAATATTAGTAATTACAGATACCAATTAACTTTATGATCAAAAATTTGAGGGATGCATCAATACATTGGTGGGATGTCAGTGTAGGCTGATATTTGCTAATATCTGTCATTAGCTTTTGTTTTTTTTATAATCATTTATTCAGTACTTTTTATAATTTTCCATTGACAAGCATTTCTTAGGCACTTACAGGTATTCATTTCCACAATCATTTGTATTCACATGTGTACTAAAGGCTCATTTTCTCAAGTCTGCAGCTCTAACATATCCTTTTCTCAACCGTCAGTGAAGCAGAAAGGTTGAAATAATGTAATAGAAAGATATATCTGTCAATGTCAGTATCAGCATATACAATGGTTTTCAATGATTGCAGAAATAGACATTTATCTATTGTGTTGTATTAAAGGTTGCTGCAGAAATTTATATCATAGATCACTCATAAAGGACTAAAAGATTTAAAATTATGAACTATTTTTATTCATTCATTCATTCATTCATTTTCTGAATATATTTATATAATAAAGATTTATTTTTTAACCCATAAAGCCACCATCTACCAAAATCGTCTGCTGATATAAACTATTTAATTCTTGTTGATCAATTAATCCATGTAAATATTTGGTGTAAAATATAGTCATTCATCTTTTCATGGTTATCAGATATGACCCAGTTGGATGTTCAGAGGCGCTGTAGTTACCGTGGAAACACCATCATCTTTTATAACATTGATTCACCAGTAAAACCCATGGAGTTGGACAGTGACAGTGGATGAAGACACTGGGTTTATGTTCTGTTAATGAGACTGGACTGAAAAAGCCACTTTTTCTGCAGTTTTCTCTATTTTTTTATGTAAAAACTCTCAACTTTAATTTGAGTTTTATGAACATTTTCATGGTTAGGAAATTAAATATAGGAAAATATATGATTTTCACTAAAAAAAAACACAAAATACAGATAATAATATTACAATAAATGTTGATAAATCACTTAAGGATTAAATAATGGGTTAACTATAGAGGGAAAAAGTCAATTGGGAACTGACACAAACACACTGGGTCCTTATGGGTTAAGGGTAATTTTTGTTCCCACTTACATTTTTATTTAAGTAAATTTTGCAAACATAATCAAAAACAACAATAACAAAGCAAAAAGCAGATGTTGCTTGGGTAGATATGTTACATTCACATTATTCAGTCCTTCCACTATTCCGGGTTCTGTAATCAGGCCATTTATTCCATTTTTTGTTCCTTTGTGCATCTTGGAGTCACAGTTTGTGAGCTATTTTTTCCATTGTGTATATATTCCTTCAGTAATTACGATCAATTGGTCCTTTGTTGGTGGTTCCGTTTTTTTCCAGCTTCTTGTAATTCCTTTTTTACTAGCCACAAAGTATCTTCACCATGTATATGCCGTTTCCCACCACACATTCTTCAGACAGGTTACACAAGAGCAGTACAGCACAGCTCATTGAAATCTCATGCCCCATTATTTGTTAAGGGGGTCATTTTAAATATTGGTTTAGACAGAAGATACTGTTTCGTGACTTCTGTATTGTTATTGTGCTTTCTTACTTTCTTTCTTTTCTTTTTTTTTTATCGGGTCTAATATTCTTCTTTGTTTGAACAATTAAGTCATAACAAAGTTCAAGGTTTGGATGTTTTTTGTTCACAGATATTAGTAAAAAAAAAAATTGGGATAGGAAGTGCAACTACAGTCAATCATTTTTCAACAGTAAACACCCCCCTTTCTCTATCTGCCTTGTATTTATCTCACACTCTAACACAAAATCATGATAAAATTGACATATTTAACTCACGACAACAAAAAGGTTGTAGATCATTTGATCACACGCTGCTCCAAACACCTTTCTATACATATGCTGACAATCATTTATACAAAGTTATTGATTGATGTTCACTATTCTACGGTGCAAGAATGGAAATCTACCTGTAATTGGAATATTGATTGCCTGCCCGGTGGAGTTGGTAGATAAATACATCAATATGATCGGTAAACACTCTCCACAGCACCAGTTCACAGGCAAGCCAATATACCCGACTAATGTAAATGAATGGAGAGCAGCAGAATGCAGAATAAACTGTCCTGCAGAGATATCAATCTAAAACGCAGTACATCTAAACATTAACACATTCAATTACTTTTAAAGCTTTGTGTAATCCACTGCTCAGTCCAACTACTTCTTGAACATTTGTAAGTACAGTATAACCCCCTGAATAATTACAGGATTATGTGTAAAGTCACTACAAAACTTAGTGAACTTAGTAATTTTAAGTAAACAGGACACTTTGTTTCCATCTGCAGAGCTCCACAGCTGTGGTTTTGTGCACTGTGACTATGTGGATATCTGCACGCTCCTCTTTATAACTTTCCACAAGGTCATAAATCTTAGATGATTTAAGAAACCATTTGTTAGAATAATGCATTTTGCATTGTCCAGCAGGTTTGCAGAGGAACATTGCTTCTCTTGTGTCCTCGTGTCATCATTTCACGACACTGCGCATGGCCCTACATCAGCATATACTATTTATATTTCCTGCATTGTGCACATATAGCCACTCTGTGCATTTTTGCTTCAGCCTGGAGGCCTCTGGTATGGCATATTTTACTCTGACTGACAGCTACGACATCCCCAGCTACTGAATGCCAGCTTCAATGATGTGTGCAGAAGATCGAGTATGCTTTTTGATATGAGGGTGTTGTGCAAATACTGCAGGGTTACTTACAACGATGTTTACCCGAATTAAGTTTACAAAAGATTTGGTAAATTACAGACATGCAGCCTTGTCCCTTGTTAAAGTGTACTTACTGTGTGTGTACTCTGGATGTTATAGCCTGTATCTTGGCCCCGCTGCTCAGACCTCCACTTCTGCCTGGGCAGCTGCATTCCTCTAAGATTCAGGCTCTGGCAGTTTAATAGGCCTGGACATGACATCCCCAGCTACTGAGAGGCAGTTTATGACCTCCATGTAATCAGCAGTAAATGCTGCCACCATCTGTCTCCTTTTTACTCAATTATCTGACCCAATGACTTTTACTGACAAACACCATCCAGGTAAACACAGTAATGCAAAACCTCCAGAGTTTGACACAATCGTACATCATCTCACACACTTCATGATTTTGTTTCCCATTGCAGTGGTGCCTGACAAATAAAAGCTGCCCTTCAGTTATATTAAAAAATCAGTAAGGGTGTCTACTGTATATGCACTGTAAAATCACACCTCCGGAAGCGTCATTCCATTATTTATCATTTCCATTTCCGTTTGCAGTAAACTCTCAGGATGGCTAAAAGTGCACAAGTTTTATTTGATTTTGTTTTAATTTTCTTAAAATACTTAAGAAAACCAACAAAATTAAGTGAGGTTTGAATGACTCACTATGAAAATATGTTAAAATACATTTATTATGAATTGTTGATTAGATGAAATGTCTCACTCAACACCACTGATGGGTCCTTAACTTCTGCTCCACTCTTGCACCCCCTAGTGGACAATCAAGGATGTTATCCACTCCAGGTCTGTCATTGAATCATTTCTCTACCTTTGCAAAATAGAGTAAAGAAATAGGCATCTCCCTTTTCCCTTTTGGACACTGAGTGTTGAAGAGTCACAGTGAAATTGTTGTACATTTTTGTAAAATTTGTTTTCTTTGTAGTTGATTTATTTCCATATACTGGATCTGGAATTTCTTTTGCCTACTAATGTTTGAAGTGAAGTCTATCTATGTGCATAATACAGCTGTAAAACAGACAGAGTTTATGTTTGATATGTATCATATTTTATGTTTTGTGTAGGATTGTTTAGAATTAATTTTGACAATGTGTAATATTTGTGAAGCTACTTTGAGGAACACATGGGACTTTATGATCGGTAGAAAAAGATGGAGTAAGGGGGTGGGAATATGGAAGTTGTATTTCATCCACTCCTTTTTGAGTGTTTTATTTTCCTTTTTACATTTTTTCCCTGGTTTTGTTTTTGTTTTCTTTATATTCAAAATCTAATAAAAATAAAATATCTCTAAATATATTTTTTTAAAAATAGAGTTGGAATGTTGTGGCTGATCTTTGATGGGTCAGGTTTTAAGAGTTTTACTATAATAGGACAATTACATCCATAAGGTGCACTCTGCCTCTGCATTGTTGCTTATACATGATGGATGAGGCTCAGTTTCAACATGTGTTTTTTCGTTTGTTTTTCTCTGTCTGTTACGTTTAATCTTCATATTTTTTTCTTTCTTTTTTCAGTAACGATGTTAACTACCTGTTATGGAAAAAAAGATGGCAATAAAGTAAAAATAAAAACAAACAAATAAATAATATTCCCATTTTGTCAGTTATTACAGCTGAAGTATGAACTTCTAGCACATCATGAGCTGTAATAAAACAATCCAGTTCATAAAAAACTAATGATGTTGATGAATGATAATGAGAGAGAAACTGTGAAGTGAACTTGTCTGAATCAATAAACGTGAGTGAAATAGGTAGAAATTTAATTACCGAAACAAAAAAAACCGAATGACATTTCCACATCATCCTCCTGGACCCAGATGTCTGTTGGTTCTGTATTTTTGTTCTGTACAGGGCCATCTGTCGGCAAAACAAACAGTCGGTTTGTCAGGTCTGTTGTCTGTGTGGGAGGCTCATTGAGAGACAACATAAAGTGTCAGAGGACAGAATTTACTCTTCTTATTAAATTAAGCTTTTTTCTGATTACATGATTCACGTGTGACAGCCAATCACAGCTGACTCCTGGCTGTTAGAAATTGCCACCCACTCCCACTTGTCCTCTGAGCCCCCTAGATCTATCACCATTATGAACATGCTTCTCGTTTTTTCCTCTCTCTATTCTTCTCTTGTCCATTTATGCTTTTGTCCCAGGCTTTTAAATCCTTGTGAAACCTGACAGCTCAGAGCCACTTAATCATAATTTCTGTGATATCATGAATGATAGAGTCACAAGCTCTGTGCAAGGATATGAAACAGCCCTGTCAGATTATGTTTAACAGCAGGCGCCATTGTTACCCAGGGACCGCTGTGAGCTTTGTTCCACTTGGAAATTAAAATGCGACGTTACAAATGCAACAACTGTAACGTCAGCCCTGGAGAGAGAGTTGAATCAGACACATATCAGACTTACAGACAGACGCTGTGCACCAACCTAAATACTAATAGTACATTCATGATGAGCTGATATGATATAAATATCATTTCTGTTCACAGGTATGACTCACATACCATGTTACCATGCCAACTGGTAGGAGTTGTGGCTGAGGGTCTGTCTGGTTGTGAATAGGTCATTGGGTTAATGTCTGAGAGGAGGAAGGGGGAATAAGGCTCAGGCGTTAACAAGACACCTGCAGCCTCTCCGGTCTTGTTGTTGCCTATTAATTTATCATTTTCTCCATCCCATGATCCCACTCTTAATGTGTAATCACACATGTGAGCCGCTCCATCAAAGCTGTTGCATTTGGCTGAAGTCTCCCCCCTTTTGTCCAAGTGGAAAACAATGATGAGATCTGGGAGGTTTTCATAACAATACTAAAGACTTGTGAATACTTTAATCTGCACTGAGAGCAACTAGACAGAAACGGTTATCAGAGCACTTGAGGATAAACACGGGGCTTAAACTGAGAATGTACGAGACAGATTTGAGAGTAAAAACCTGAGGAGGACGTGACCACATTGAGTGTTTTCAGTTTTCTCCACTAGGAGTCTGAAGTGAGCCATGAAGAATCACATCCCAGTCCCAGCGGAGCCATTGCAGGAGGGTGCATCAAACAGAATGCCACTATTGACAAGGCACTCATCTCCCTAACTCCATTGTATATAATGGTGACATTTCAAGTCAGAAGTCCATCTACATGGAGAATAAAATAAGACTATGATCTGAGTTATGTGAATACTGATCACTAACATAATGGCTTTTACTTTTTTTTTTTTAAACACATTTTTATTGAACTTTTCTATAGCAAAGCAGTTGTGACAAGGACAATGCAAAACATAGGACCAACAAAAGTACGTAGCATACCGAAAATCAAACCACAGAAAGACAGAAAAATAAATAAATAATCACACACACACACACACACACACACACACACACACACACACACACACACACACACACACACACACACA
>JAPTGZ010000016.1:18594865-18609419 GCA_029814645.1 Fowleria isostigma | reverse complement strand
ACTTGAGATTGAATTGGTCTGTACATGGAACCTGAACTGTGTAATTTTTGGATTTCACAAATTCCTCCTGCGGGCCACACTGGACCCTTTGGCTCCCGGGCTGCATGTTTGAGACCCGTGCTCTATAGTGAACATAGAAACACCGACATATTCTGCAACATTGACTCAACAGTAAAATCCATGGAGTTGGATCAGTGGCAGCAGTTGTAGTAGTTACATGTTCAGTTAATATACATTTTGCTGAAAAAGCCCCCTTTTCTTAATCCTTTGAATCTAAACAATCAGTAAGTTACACATAGGAAAATAAAACACAGTAAAATAAATATTAACCCTTTTTCAGGCAAGTGACTATTTTTTGGTAATTTCCATACATTACAAGACAATGACAGCAACAGTTCTAGTGAGGACAGTGAGTCAACAATGTCAGGTCCAATGTGGTCTACAGGGTCTGTAAGGTCCATGAACAGTGAATGTACCTGCTTTGTTAGGTCCCATGAAGTAATGGTACTGATGTAAGGAATGATATTTAAAGGGATAATGTGGATGTTGACAGATGTCTGGATCAGCATTTATGTTGTGATGTTCTAAAATGCATGTTCTTTTCACCTTCCATATGTTTTTCTTGTATTTTTATATATACACTACTCATAAAAAGTTAGGAATATTTGGCTTCCGAGTGAAATTTATGTAAAATGCAAAAAGTTTACACTACAGTGGTATTATATCATGAAAGAAGGGCATTTAAATAGAAGTATGCAATGGCGAAATACTCATCTCAAATAATTTATTGAAACAAAAGCCTATGACAGTGGTGGGCATACAACCACAAAAAGTGTCAATGTGTCAATCTAATGATGTCAAAACATGAACAGCATGATGAAGAAGACTGATGAAGATAAAGAGGACTGTTTAAATGCCAATTCTAATCGAACCAGGACGTTCATTGGTCGATTCATGGATCAAACACCTGCTGGGAAAAATGGTGCGAAGAGAACAGACAGTTTCACAAAAAGTCTTCAAATACTGAACTGTTGGACCATTCAAAAGTTTTAGAAAAGGTCACATTTATTTCACCTGGAAAGGGTAAAGTGCATTTTAGGTTCATCCTGAAATTTTACCTGAAAACCAAATATCCCTAACTTTTTGTCAGTAGTGTATAGATATTGGATTTTTTTTTTTTTTTTTTTTCACACATGGGAAAGGAAGCAAATATGGTAACTTCATTGACCTTGATTTTCTACATGATAATAATTTTTTTTTTTTTTAATTTCACAAAAGTAATAAAGTATTTTTATGTCATCCAGTAACACACTAAAGATGAAATTTTGAATTTCAGAGTATTTCTATGAGTGCCCCATAAAGGGTTAAATGGTGACAAATCCCTTTGTAAAGATTAGAAGTAAAGAAAAAAAATAATTTGAAGGTCACCACAATAATATTTTGAGGTCATTAATGGTTAATTAATTTTTGGAATTGCGACCAGACAAATAGATTTTTCTGACAAACATAAAAACTGGATCCTAAATGATCCTAAATGAGTAAGAGAAATCAATGGCTGGCTGTTGAAATGAGACCTGCCTACTGTAATTTCACAGAAGAGGAAAAAAAAAAACAAAAAAAACCCCAGAAAAAACAGACAGTAACTAGAGAAGATGAGCCCAGGAAGGTGATTTGTGTGTTTCTCAGAACCATATAATTTATAGGTCATCGGGGAGTGTTAGTTAGAGTTACTTGTCCAGTGGACGGCAGCTTCACATTTTCATAAAGCTTCCCTTTCAGATCCCACACTGAGTATGAATGTCACCGATATGTGTCTGCCTGGCTCTGGGGAGGACTGGGGTGCTGCCAGCCGTGCACTGGATCCCTGTTTAAGTCCAGGGCCACAGACAGGGACACAATGGGTGGAGTGGAAACCAGAGATGGCTCCTTTCCCCCTCCTGGTCCCAAAAGAAGGGATGTCTTGGCACAGGCAAGCTGCAGACCCCCTCAGATAATTAAAAGTGAGGTATAAATCAGTGTGTAAGCAGTAATCACACAAGCTCCTGCCAGCTCCCCGCAACGATCATAAATCTAAAGGAAAACAAAGCTTCAGCACTAACAAAGGATCTGCAATCCCCACAGATCTGGGGTTGGATATGCATTTCATAGAAACCGCACTGCCCTTGTATTGCTGAAATAATATATGTATAATACCGAAGACATGGTTTTATGTTTAAATCGATTTAAATGGATCATGAGTCGGCAACGGCTATGCAAGGAATGACTTCATCAGGCAGGTTTTTTTTTTTTTCCATTAAAGTCTAAGGTCTCAAACAAAGCTATGGATTTGGAGCAGTTTCAGTTGTAATGTTCCACTCGCAATCCAAATCTAATCCTAATGGCGTTTAATGTGTTTGCATGAAAGAAAACCATTACAAGAGATGGGAGGAAAAAAGGGAAGATGATAGTACTTGTGTCTGACATTTTGACAGGAAGGAGTAAAAGCTGAATGGAACCGATGTTGGTCCAGTACTGGTGAAGAGACGGGGGGGAGAGCCGCAGAGCAACACATCAAGCAACGTATTGATTTGTGAAAAAAAAATTGCGAAAAGTGTTAGACATGAAAAGAAGTTATTGATCCTGACTGAAATCATGCTGATTAAAGTCTGGGTGGAGAGGGAGGTCAATAATGGTTGACCAATGAATGCATCCTGATAAGGTCAGGACGGGGATATACATGTGCAAAAAGAACTTGGATTTGATATGTTCTTTTGTGCCTGTTAAAAAGAAACTGCAAACTAGAATTTCTTTCATATGCAGCAATTTTTCTATAAATGATGAGAGAGATGAAATCAACAAAACATCAACTGTGCTGACTGTCTTTGCTCTTATTTTTTGTGCTTTAAAGCCTTGTTCCTGACAGTCAAGGACAAGGACCTGCAGGGCCAGGATCAAAGTGTCTCATGCTGTGCAGTCGACTATAAAACACTGTGCCTCAGGACTTATCCAGGCTCACAGTGCAGTAATTACTCCCTTTTCCTTCTGTCATGAAATCAAGATGAGGTGCACATCATAGGAGTGACAAGACACAAAGAATGTGGTGAGAGCAGCGGCTGGAAACAAGGACCTGTTCATACAAATGAAGTAAGGCTGCACAATATAATGAAAAATATTATCGTGATAACGGAGTGTGCTATATCTATATCGCAAATGCATGCAATATACATACATATATTTTTTTTTTCATCATAAACTTTCTGTTTTTCACACTAATGGGGTACCAGAGAGGTTTTCTCTACCACAACATTTTTCTGTCAAAAAAACCCTGAAGTAACACTACTGCTCCTACTGGTGAATGCAAGTTTATATGTTATTGATGTTGAAAAGATGTGAATATTTTCAGAGCACAAATTTGGCCAAGGCCTGAACACTTATATTTAAATATTTTTTTTGAATATGGATGCTTCTATGAAACTGGTCCCTAAAAACAGGACATGGGGGATAAACATTCAAACCAGATGTCGAATAATGCTATGGGGCAAGTTTGAAAGCACTTTTGGGTCTATTTTGAAAATAAATATTTATTAAGATAAAAGGGAAACTATTTTTCAGATAAAACACATTTTAATATCTTTTAATATTCTTTTTAATACAAAAATCTGTGTGTAACACACAACATGAAAAGTATGCGCTATTATTTTTTAAATATCTTTTTATTCTCTCACTGGAACATTTGGGGAATTAAACTAATTATGCAAGAATGGGCAGAGTGTTTCACAAAAATGATCGCTGTTGCAAAATCATTTGCGATTTATTTGCGTTAAATTGGGCAGGTTCTGTGTGTAATGCAAGTGGACACTGTGAATTGTCCACAAAACCTGGAATGAGACTGAGATTCATGAAAAACCATGTCTGGATTAGAAAAACCACCAGGACACATTTCACACCGTGTCTTTATTTACAATGGTACATAAGACCATTTCCAGACATATTTTCAAAATAAAATGTACTTAGGTAGGTTTTTGTCCAATTTTACTCCTATTTTTGGTCCCAATATTTTATTAAAAATTTATTAAAATTAATTTTGAGATGTGTCTAAAAAGCTGGAAAACTGCCAGGTACCAAAATGAACCGACTTTCATGGGGCACCCATATACAGCATTTACCAAATCAGGCGAGCAATAGAATATAAAGCTTTTCCATTGTGGTACTCTGGCACTTTAGTTATTATGAAATACATCCATGTCATTTACACATTGTTATATATGAATAAAAAGTCCAAATATTTGACTGTGTTTGTGTTTGAAGGTCTATGGTAACAGTACCACTGAGTTCTACCACTGAATTGTGTCACTGATTGTAGTACAGTATTTTGCCTTAAATTATAAATAATTGAATTAGCGTCCAAACAACTGGCTCATTTTAACATTGTTAAAGGAACATTTTTATTAGTAGATGAAATTGGAACACTCTTATCATAAGTTTTGTCTATATCATGCAGCCCTAGTACGGAGTTAAACGTGTCACAGTATAAATGGTATAAAGCCTGTTAGTGTCTTAAACCTTTTAGGGTAAGTCACCTAATGAGATCCATTAGTTTATAAAGCATGACCCAGAGCCAGGCTTTACTGAACAAACATACACAAATAACTTCACATCTGGACTACTGGGCAACAGAGCGGAGAAGGATTACAGTTTGTCCAAGCTATCAGAACAAACATGTTGTGTTCTTATCCTTCCACTAATCTGCAGGGATCAAAGCTTGTTAGTGAGATTACCAGCTAATCAGCACAAAAAGCACGAGTGGATCCAGTGGACAATGATATTATGCTGTGGGCGTGTTCGATGTGTGCGTTCAAAGCCCTGTGTGATCAATAAGGTTGAGGCGTGTGTTTAAATCACCGTGCCCTCTGTTCTTGGGTAAACATCCACGTGAATGAGAAAGACAGCTATGGAGCAGTCAGTGTTTTCTCAGTCAGGACCCCGATTTTAAACAATAATGACTTTTTAATGTGGATCTGTGATTACATTGTCATGGTGAAATATGGGTCTTCTTGACTGCATTGGAAATGAGGACCTAAACGTGAATTACTACGCTAGCATAGATTACAGCAGTGAGCCAGGTGAGGCAATCTTCATAAATTCAAATCTAATCTTAACAGAGCCCACACTGTCAGCCAGTTGAGAAGGACGTTACCGAGGGAGGGAAGGGCCAAAGAACTCCGGCTACTTAAAACAGGTTAATGTCATGAATAAAGACACCTCATAGACTTCACTATTGATCATCTTTACTTCTGAGACTAGAATCTGGTTGTTTTTATCAAACCAGGAAGAGAAGCAAATGCCTTTTTCAATCTATAACTGATGCAAATGCACTTGTGCCAAGATTTTAATAGCTTGAGATCAAGAGAGGAAATGGTAATGAGTAATAGGGAGGTCATTACAAACACTTCAACACTGCACTGAGGCAAGATTGACTGCTAATGCGTTTTCAGTAATTTGCCTTTTTAAACCCTTATTTGTTATTATTTCTGTTAAATGCAGCTGTCAATCATATTGTATTACCTCATGAAGTACAGACACAGTGGTGTCAGTGAGATGACAAATCACAGGAATGTGCTGAAGAGAAATGCAGGGTATCTGTCAGCACCTTGTCAGGAGCTGCTGCCCTGGTTTATCTATCCTCTGCCTGAGACTACAAGTGATCACAGTTTGATGGCTCAAGCCTCGCTCCACACAGGGACATTTCTTATTCAAGTCACAATGCTGTCATTGACGTTTTAGAGCCTGTGGGGCGCTACGATAATGATAGCACGGCTCCTATTAGCAGCAAGCATTCTGACATGCTGACAGAGTTCTTATCACGATGTCGACACCATCAATTTCTCACACCTCCAAATACAAATCATATGTGAGCGAGCAGAAACAGCACCGGGAGGAATATGGCGCACTTTCCACTGCTTTAGTTCTCAATACCTACTTCAGTATTGGCATTGAAGGACAGCACTTTATATGTGAGGCCATGTCATGAGCATTTCTCTCGACAGAATTTTTGAAAGAGAGTAAGAGAGTAGAAAAAAAACAAAAAACATAATAACCGTTCTTTTCTGGAACACAGTGAAAAGTGTAGTAACTGAGACCACGGTTCAGCTGCAGAAGGACAGCAATGAGCAAATGAATGGGTAAAGTGAAAAAATACGACATCACTGTACCATTTGATATTTGCATGCATTACAGTGTCCTGCATCGTAGCTGCATCTCTTACATTAACCCATAAAGCTCCAAATATCCACCTATGACCAAAACCATCTATTGATCTAAGATGTTTAACAACTTTAGAACCTCTAATCCTGTCAATATGGTGAAATAATGTAAAATACAGTTTGTCCTCTTTTCACAGTCATCAGATATGACCCATTCGTACATTCAGAGGCTCTGTAGTGAACATGGGAAATCATCATCTTCTACAATATTAGTCGCTTTTACATTGATCCTCAGATTGCATGAATATAAGTTGTGCATAGAAATTTGCCTAATGGAAAAATGACAACCTCACCAAAACTCTTGTTTTTCCATGAAAAGGTTTGCGCTTGCAAGAGGGGATTCTTCAGGCGTAGCAGAACTGGTCTATGGCGCCAAACTAGATAAACTATTTTGTGCAACTAGTTATATGAACAAAAATCCCCTGATGTTGATGGATGTTACAATAAGCAAAGAAGAGTTTTAAAACAAACATGACGTGGTATGTGTGGACATATGATGAAACCAAATCATGTTTAAATGTGGTACAGGATAGGAATAACAAGCAAGACTCCAAACAGATATTTACATTCGTCACCATATTTTTGGAATACCTTCTCATGGTATCTCCCAATAATAAATAAACAAATCATCACATTTGTGATTTTAATGGAAAAATGACTTTAGACACTTCTGTCTGTTTTTTTTTTACATTTACTATCAGTAAAGTTTTGCGCATATATGCAATAGAAAATAAACTGTTGATTCACCAGCAAAACCCATGGAGTTTGATCACTGACAATGGATGGACAGACATACTTGATTTATTTTCAGTTAATGATAGATTTGATTGAAGAAGTCACCTTTTTCTTAAGTTTTCTCTGGTTTGATATTTACCAACCCTTAAATGTAATTTCATCATGATAATTTAAATACATGATCAGAAAATTAAACATAAAAAAATACCTGATTTTCACTGAAAAAACACAAAATATAGCAGATAACATTATAATATATGGAGATAAATCCCTTAAGATGAAGAAAAAAACATCTGAATACACAATGTCCTCCTGCAGCTCTTTCTTCTCGGTCTGAATAGTCTGGGTAACACTAAAGCAATTATCTGTCTAAAGGTGCCACACAAATCAGTTGGATTGATTTGTTGAACAAAAGACGGATGATGCAACACTGTTTCATGTTAATAAAGATTACCAAAACTAAAAAAAATTGCTGTGGAGAGCTGCCATGTTGCTGCTGGGAGTCAGAGTCTGTGCAGTAGATGGAGTTTTGACAGCAGTGGGTCATTACAGCTAACAGTTGCACAGATTTAGACAGCCCACCCCCTGACATTTTTTCTGTCACAACCAAAATTTTCTAAAGCCTGAAAATGGGGCCAAGAGGAGGTGGAGGAGTCTAGCTTTATTTCACATCATAATATCTGAAAAAATACAGAATTATTTTGTTCAGTGATGACAATAAATACTGATATTTAAGTTTAATAATAATGAATAATACATAATATAAAGAAATACACATGGAGAACTTTTTTCAATGTGTTAATAAATTCAGCCATGATAAAAACCTGTGCACTGATTTCTATGTAGACATTCACTCAATGCTTCAGGTGGAGGAGTTCAAATCTCAGGGTCTTGAGCACGAGTGAGGGTAGGGGGGAGTGGGCGGTCGACAGGCAGATCAGGGTGATGACTGCAGTAACGCAGACTCTTAACCGCCTCGTTGTGGTGAAGAGGGAGCTAAGCCAAAAGGCAAAGATTTCCCAGTCGATCTACATTCCAACCCTCACCTGTGGTCATGAGCTCTGGGTCATAGCCGAAAGAATGACATCACAAATATAAGTGACCAAAATGAGTTTTCTCCGCAAAGTGGGCGGGCTCAACCTAAGAGATAGGGGGAGGAGCTCGGACATATGGGAGGGACTCAAAATAGAGCTGCTGCTCCTCCATGCCGAAAGGAGCCAGTTGAGGTGGTTCATCTAGTGAGGATGCCTCCCTATTATGCATATTACATAATAAATATCCACTTACGTTTGTAGTAGACAACTGTTATTACATTTGTGGGATTATTAAATTGAAAGGTGCAAATTTTTATTACGTTTGCTGTTTATTCCGTTTGTGTGGAGTTATTACATTTGTGGGGTTAACACACGTTATTCAGAAGGTTTGTTTGACAAAGTACAGTGTGATTAATTAGATATATTTCCTTTTTTTAATAACTCATTTTCGTGTCTTTAATCTGTTGTGTTAAATTAGCATTAATTTCTCTCGATTGGGTACATTTGTGTTCTGTATGTTGTATAAAGTTAGTTTTGGTGTACAATGCATGTTTACTCATTTCTTTAACATAATTGCAACCATACAAGTTTAAGTTGTGGAACTGGGGGTGGGAGTAAATAAGTTTTAATTCTTCTCACTCCCTTTCGGGCTACTAGGATTGTTTTTAATAGTGAACAGCCGTATATATTCATGTATTATGTCTTTTGTGTACACGTAATGTTTACAACCAATATCTCTATGTATATTTCTCCATGCATATTGTTTGTGTAAAATTGTCTATGTATGTCTGTGTACATATGATGGAATGTTTATAGTGAGTATTGTACATTATTATACAGAGTTCACCAGACTATGAGGTGTGAAAATGACCTCCAGTACAAACTTCATATGAGCCTCTTTGACAATTGTACATGTAGTTGTCAAGGACACAATCTGTAGCAGTTACCCACGAGGAGATTGTAAACCACTGAAAAAGAAGTTACAGGATCGAAAAGTTGGCTGTCTTTAAATGAATCCCTCTAAGGAGTGTGTCCTGTGTGTCTCAGGATGTCACACATACCCCTTGCTGTTTTTTAAATCCTTGCTGAAACCCTAAAATCCTAATCTCTTGGAGACTTTCCACTTGGCTGATGCTACTAATCGAATATGAAATGTAAATGTGGATGCCTCTCCTCCAAGCAGGTATATCTATTATAAATTACCATTTCACTGATACATCATGCATTAACCTTTGCCAGCTGACAAGTCATTAACTGGCCTTATTAACTGAGATGCACCGGCAGTCAGAGGTGCGCTTAAAATACCAACCTTTACATCCCGATATGGCTTCAGCTTCTCCGGGGTCTGTTTCTGCAGCTCCGGTAGGGGCTGAAAGGAAAATTGTTAGGGGGAGATTTTTGGCTCTTTCAGTGGCTCCTTCTCTGTGATAGGTATGTATTTCTGCAGCCCTTCACAGCATGACAGCAACACAGTAAAAGGTCAAAGCCCCTGGGCATGCTACCAAGCTGGCAGTGGAATAAGAAGCCTGTTGAAAACTTGCTTTCACCTGCTTTCATGGCTCAACGCTCTCCTCCCATGTTCTCGTCAAGTAAACAAATTTGCATTTCATTCCCACTCTGCAGATGGGCCCCAGACAGAAATCATAGAACAAAAGAGATTATGCAAGGGTGAAATACAGCGTTAGAGGAGTCGTGTGTGCACATGTGAATGTTAAGATATTGGAAAAAAAACATTAAATAGGTCTAGTAATGGAAGACTTTTACACGTCCACTGTACAGAATTACACCTAAAGTGCTCCCTCTCTCCATGTTAAGGTATATTGGAAGAAAGCATTCTGAGAATAGAGAATAGGGAATAAAGAGTCGCTGAGTGAAAATGCATCTTGTCTGAATCCCCCAAGCCCTTTGCATGCAGCCATTATCCTTCTTGTGTATGATTCTCTGATGTCTCATACGCTCTGCTAAAGTGCTCCTCTCATTAAAAAACAATGTGATATCTCCAATTTCTAATTAAATAGGACATTATCTCAAAGACAAGCTGGAGTGGAATGAGACCCTCAAACGAGTTATGAAAAAGACTAGCTGCTCATAGCCTAATCATGCTTGTGTTGATCTCAATGGTGTCTTCTCACTCAGCTGATACTCAGGGATAAAGCAGGGTTATTACACAGCTAATCTATCCAAGAGAATGGTTATGTTTTTCAAAAATCTATTGTTAATTTGAGAAGTGCTACTTTGCAGAAGATAAAACCCATGTGGTTTGAGGCGTTTGATGGAAAATAAGCTCGGCCTAAATAGGTCTATTTGCCAGCAGTTCAATAGCTTCCCTCGGCTTTGTCACTGTCTCTTCACAAAGAAAGTTATATTATATAGTTATATTTTTGAATCTAAGCTCATATATGTATATATTATCAAGAAAAACACAGAATTTAGATGCATTCTGTACAGTGTGTGTAACCTCCAGCCAATAACAGCGTGTAGAGTCTGAAGGTAGGATGTAAAAATGTACACTGTCTGCCATTTACTCTGCTCTTTACTCCAGCCTAGTAATTAATTAAAACAATAGAAATATACAAATACAAAGCAACAAATATAAATTTTGAAAGGAGTGGGAAGAAGTAAACACTTTTTTAGTTCTACCCCTTCTTTAAGTTAATTTATTAATTATTTATCATATCATTAGTATATACAGATATATACATACACACATACACATACAGTATTGCGCAAAAGTCCTGGGCTAATATTTATTGCATTAAGTGCATTAATTTTCTGATGTTTCATGAAACACATGTCACATGGTTCTAACTGTTTGTGTTGCTTCTTGTTATGGTGCTCATATTTCCTGTATTTTCTTGTTGTAAAAGAAAAGAGAATGAGGAGTAAACATGTATGTCTATTTAAACCCTGCAAAACACAACAAACCTAGAGATGACCCAACAACGTGTATGCATACATACTCACTCACATACACATACGCATGAATCTACCAAAAACACAAAGGAAAGCAATGGATCCCTAGTGATACTCAAACATCGCTTTTATATTTCTTGAACATTTTATTTTTGTATTCTCTTTAAAACTGCTTCACATTTTCACATCCTTTGAGCTCTGTTTGTGATTCAGTTTGACCAAGGACAGGGCTGAACTTCACACAAAGAACAACTGAACATAGACGATACATGTGCTTTAGTACTTACACATAAAGCCATGCAGGATGGTGTGAATGTGTGGGTGGTTGTTGTGTGCGGGGGATAAATTCGTACTTTAGAATGTAACTGCTGTGAAACTATAGTAAAATACATTTTACTTCTGTGATTCACTGCTTTCTTGTTCGCTCTGTTCATTCACACAAAAGCTTTCAGTGAGTTAACAGCAGGGGCAAACTTTAAATGGTTGTGCTTGGAAACACAAACCAATAAATCCTGCATGTGTGTCTTTAATTTTATAAATGGCTTAAGCTGCAAGAACAACATTTATTTTTTACATACATCACAGAAAAAAATATTAGACCTTCAAAAGTCATCAAAAACAATGGTTATGCAATCACGTACTAACTCCTGTGTGTGAAGTGTGTGGAGTGTGTGCTACCTAATGTGACTAAAACAAACAGAAAAGAAAACATGGAATGTCTAAAAGCACTTGTCAGTACAATGTCAAAGCTACTGATGTAAGAACTTATGTGATTTTGGTTATTATCAAGAAAACCATGAAAAATGAATATCAGCTCTGAAATTAAACTACTATGAGATATTTTTATTTTCTATTATTATATTTGTCCAAATAAATGTACCTTTAGTTGTACCAGGCATTAAAATGAACAAGAAATTGAAGAATACATAGAGTGCTCAATAATTTTTTTCATAATTTTATACTCTCTTCAGATCATGTACTAGTAGTGAGGTAGCGAGGAGGGAGCCAAAACATAACTGCGGTAAAAAAAGATGGATAAAAGTACAAGTGTTTCAGTGAAATGTACAATGTAATACACACTACACTGTACTGTGAATGAAATCACTCAAATAAAATGAACTTCAACACTGGAACTACACTGGAAATAGTGCACTTCTGCATCATTGGGCGTTCTTATTCATTATTGATTGAATTTAGAAGTGCATACGTGTGTGAATATACACTATGCACACACATGAATGATGTCCTCCGATGATGTCACAACCTGCTGCACTCTGGGAGATCTGCATTATTCCAGCGCGGTGCTCTAACAAAGCATCGAAGGAGGAGCGCCCCTCTGCTGGTGTGCCTTGGCCCTGCTGACAGTCAGATCCACGCACTGGCCTGAATATTTCTGTGAATGTTAAGTGTTTGGCTGTCATCTCACATCACATGCCTCTAGTATGACGGCTGCTTCGAATGTGTGTGTGTGTGTGTGTGTGTGTGTATATGTGTGCACAAGAAGCGAACTGTAATGGGTTAAATCAGCTGAAATATCACTTTGGGCAGACAGATGCTCCATTAAAAAGCACAGGTATAACAGTGAGATGTCTATGTTTACATCTGAGTGCCTGCAGCTCCCAGACAGCACCATAAAAACAGCTTGCCCATAACTACTTTAAAAGGCATTCTTGGTGGCGAGGGAGAACCAAATGTATTTCCTGCACAAAAAAAAAAACCGGCGCTTTCTTTGCATGGAGTAAAATACATAGTACAGCCTGCCATTAAAAAGCTGTTGTGCTGCGGTTGAGGAATGTGAAAGGAGCTGGTCTAAACACCAAATTGTGCTATCTAACATGCATCAGTGATTTCATACTGTGTAAAAAAAAATACAAAAAACCATCTAAAAAGGCACCTTTTCTGCTGCTTTGCCATGAGACCACACTGGCATGGTGCTTCTTGGCCAATATGCCATTCATGGGGAGATGACAAGGACACAGCCTGGATGACTTCTTCCAGCGCTCAGGCTGCCTGGACCTGATAAAGACACATAATTACCCAGGCCCATTTATCTCTCAGGGTCAATCCCATCTCTACCTGATGATTGTACAAACTCTCATGAACCAAACCTGAGTTCAATTTCAGATAACATTGTCTCCATCATTTCATTCAGCAGCTCGCTTACTGTAGATGTGGACGGCAGTGAACCTGAAAATAATGTCCTCGATGATGGAAAGGATTCACATTGTTTTGCCCCCTGAAGGAAAATCAAGAGACCTTAGTAATGTCATCACCTTCCAGAATGTATTTTCTCACTGGGTTAGTACTATGTTACTGATAAAAGAGAAAAAAAATACCATGCACGTATTGACTAAATTGGATTAAATGTAAATACTTTAGATCAGGGGTCTCAGACTCATGTTCTTCCAGGGGCCACATACAGCCCAATATGAGCTGAAGTGGGCTGAATCATTAAAGTAATAACATAATAATATATAAATAATGTAAATTCCAAAATCTGTATGTCTAACTTCTATGTTTTAGAGTGAAAAAAACTAAAATTATACGATCAAAATGTTTACATCTACAAACTATCCTTCTAAAAAATTGTAAAACGTGAACAAAATGAAATTTATTAAGAAAACAATTGCAATTTTAACAATTTATGCCATTATTTTGCCTCAGCTTCTCATTTTTACATGTTCATTACAACTTACACAGTGCATCAACACAAAACATTTAATAATGATCTGAATATTGTTAAATTGCACTTGATTCACATTTTTTGTAAATGGCTGGTCTGTAAACATTTTTTGTGTAATTTTACTTTTAAACAATAAAAAAATATATAGATTTTTTTCATTATTTATAGTTAATTATGATAGTATTTTACTGGTCTGACCCACTTTAGATTGCTATGATTATTTTGACATCCTTGATTAGATTTATTAATCAATTTTTGTATTTCATTCATTCATCCCGCGGGCCAGATTGGACCCTTTGGTGGGCTGGTTTTGGTCCCTGGGCCACATGTTTGAGACCCCTGCCTAAAATGTATTTGTAAATTATTTTTAATGTGAATAACATTAGGCAGAGAGCAGAGGTGTCAAATAATGAAGTACAAATACTTTGTTACCCTCCTTAAGTAGAAATATATCTATTCTTTACTGGAGTAATTATTTTTCAGCTGACTTTTTACTTCTACTCCTTACATTTTAAAACTAGCCTCGTTACTCCTATTTTATTTCAGTTTGTTTTCATTCCTTCTTGTCATTGTTCAAATTTTAAAAACCTATCCAGGTAAATGGTGCCATCTAGATAGAGTGAATTTGATCGTGGTTTGATGAGAAGTATAAACATATACATTCCAAAACCCTATTGGTTTGTATGCAATCCATCCCCCTGACTTTTTCCACTATTCCAATACAGGCGGTCCTCGGGTTACGCGGTACTCGACCTATGCTGTTTCGACTTTACGACGCCTGAGTCTCGTCCTCCATTTTGTCTCCAGTCGCGCCATAATATAGAGTGTCTGTGTTTGTGCTCCGTCATTTTCTCGGTATCCTTGCCTTTGTCACCCTCCTTTTTCGCATCATGGCCCCAAAAAAGAAAGCAGGATCTTCTGGCGATGCTGGTCCAGCCAAGAGGAAA
>JAPTGZ010000016.1:18570411-18581930 GCA_029814645.1 Fowleria isostigma | reverse complement strand
TTTTGTTTCCGCTATGTCTTATTAACTGTGCCACTAGATAAAAAAAGAAAAAAGAAAAAAGTTTACCAAGAAAGAAAAATATGCTTTTTTTTTTTTCCCCAAAAAATCTTTCTGAATTTTTCTTAATAAGATTTTCCAAACAATATCAAGCCAGATATTGCCAGCAACAAGGTATGGCAATATTTTATAAAGTATCCCAGCAAATGATCAAGATTGGTTTCCTTATTTTAAAACTGAAACCACTGAACAACTTCTCAATTTAAGAATCTCAAGAAATGACAGCAACTTTTTTTTTTTTTTTTTACCCATTTATTGTTATTTACAGGCTTAAAACATGACAAAAATGCTAACAGTTTAACATGACCCTTGACTAATTCGAAAAATGACTGAAAATTTCCTATGGCCAGTAAGAATGTCATAGAGACATGAAATCAACGCCCAATCTTTGGTCTCATTCACTCCATGTTAAATGTCTTTCACTAACATGTTTGACTGACCCCATGTTCCCATAAACACTGCTTACTCAGCTCTGACTTTTTTCCACATATTGTACATCGATACATTCACAAGACTCACCACATGTCTCAACTGCAAGAATTTTTCAGTTGGGATGTACAGTTATGGATTGACAGCAGTTTGTTTGAGAGGAGGTTTCTTGGTGAATTTAACATGGACACCCGTGTCGCCCCCTTAAGGAGGAACTGATGGGCTTTACACACAGCCCCAGCACTTCCTGGTGCCTCCTTTGTTTCCTGTCTTTCATTAGTGGACACACTGGTTAATCCAGGTGTGTCTGATTAATCAGCAGTCACAACAAGAAGCAGCAGACACACCTGGATTAATCAGTATGTCCAATAATGAGAGACAGGAAATAAAGGAGGCACCAGGAAGTAGTGGGGCTGTGCATGGAGCCCATTAGTCCTCGACAACACACTGGCTGTTTAGCTCAGTAGGTAAAGTGTCAGACTCCAGGGCGAAAGACCTGGGATTGATTCCTGGTTGAAGTGGTCATTGACAGCCCATCAAGAGAATCTGAAGCCCCTTTTCCACTGCATTGTACCAATTGTACCAATACTCGCGAGCCAATGCAGAAGTATGAAGCTTAGCACAAGCGAATAAAAGCTGACAAGAGACGTCGTCTGATGCAAGCTAATGCCTATGGACATGTCATTGAACAGTGTGGTCTATGCAGACCAACCCAAGAGTAAAATGATAGAGACTGATATAGAGGCTACGTGGAGATCTGCTCTGATATCACTGTTGTCAGTGTTTGCATTACGCCTTATGTGACGACTCTCCCTCTGACCAATCAGTGGCCCGCTGAGTAATCTCAGTCCTGATTTAGCCCGGTTGGAACTGCAGCGGAGATGGTATGAAAAAAAAGTACTTGTACCAGGTCCAACCCCTAGTAGAAAAGCGTGAAAACCATGCCAAGCCGAGTTGAGTCGAGCTGAGTCATGCTGGAAAGGTGCAGTGGAAAAGGGGCAAAATGCTTATTGGAAGAATTTTTACCTCCGCCAAGGAGATTATGTTTTTGCCGGTGTTCGTCTGTTTGTTTGTTTGTTTGTCTATTTGTTAGCAGCTTTACGCAAAACCTACTGGACGGGTTTGGATGAAATTTTCAGGAAATGATGGAAATGACACAAGGAATAATCAATTAGATTTTGGGAGTGATCTGACATTTTACTCCCATCTATATGTTCTAATTTGGTTCGAATGGTGCTAGTTACAGTCTCTCCTCTCTCCTCCATGTGGGTGTGGGCGGGGCTACCTGCGCTTTACTGAGCTGGCCAGGTACCGGGGCAGTGCGCTGTCTGTCTGTCAACAACATTACTTTGCTTTACTTTAAAATATATACAAATAAATGTAGGATTATTACTTTGGTGTGAGTGGCAATATGGGGGGAACTATCCCTCTTGGTACAGGTCTGCGCTCTCCGAGTGCTTTTCTAATTTTTCGACTTGCTTCCTTTATTTTCAGAGTAAAATTCTTGTAGCCAGCTCAGAAACTAAATTTCCTCATTTAAAGTAATTCTGTCTCAAATAAGTGTGATTTTATTTCTTGTACTAAGCACTGTTTGCTAAAATTCTGACATTTTTAAGGCACGTTATGTTTTTTAGTTAGTAGACTTCTTTGCTTGTTTTAAGAATTCTAGCAAATAATTTTTTTTTCTTACTCCACTGGCAGGTTTCTTGCTAAATATAAGCCGATTTGTCCAGATTTAGGAATATTAAGCTTATTTCTAGCAGAGAATGTTTTACAGTGAGGAGAGAATTAAGGTTTTGGGGGGGCTTAACATCAGTGCCATTATGTACAAAATCTATTGCACTGAAAGTGGTTATGTTGTCCTATAACAGTAAAATCCAGAGACAATGTGGACAGAACCATGTCAAACAATCCATATCTATTAGTGTTGACTGCAAACGTGGTCAGTGATCTCTGTGAAAGGAGTGTTATAGTCAGCAATCTACTTTAAAGGAAAATCCTGACATTTGTGAAACACACTTGTTTGTTGTCTTTCCCTGAGTTAGATGGAGGAATCAATATCAATTTCTCTTTCAGAACAAAGGGAGGTCTGGGATGGGTTTGGCCTATAGTTTAACACTAAAACAGCCGTCAGCCACGGTCCATTGAAAGTGTCCTCAAACACAATGCTGTCATAACCGCATGTTGTACAGTATAGAATTAGAAATGTGTAGGTTGTAGTAATTTGCTAATACATCAATATAACACACAAATATTATTTTGCAAACTGCTGTTGCTGAATTAATAAAAGCTGATTTGCTCACTTTTTCTGCTATCGTTTTGAACCAGAAATTAATATTAAATGGCTTTGAAAATCGTAACTGAAAACACTTTCATAAATAACCAGCATTTGTAGCTTTGATAACATATAAACCATGCAACATAAAGTACTGTTTACACTCTGTGGTATACTTTCAATAAATCAGTTTGATTTGTAACCTTAGACAGAGGTTAATGTCTTTTTTACATCCAAAAAATCTCAAATACCAACCTCTGCCACAGATATTAATTATACATATTGATAACACTGTCCATCTTGTAAAATTAGAATTGCTAATACTACACTTCATCCATTTATCTCTGGAGGGAAAACATATGTTTTATGCATGATTCTTAGACACCAAACTCAGAGAAGCTCAGGCTTTGACAACACAGCAGATATTTTAGCAGCATTCTGAAAATATGATCTCGGGGTCTAATGTTACTTAATCTATAACTGGTATTGAGTTCTGTGGGTGTAAATTGCAACAATATCCCTAATTGAATCACAGAAATGGTTGGACATTAATGCCTGCTGAATAGGTATTCTATCATTTTAACTACTGTAAATACAGTATATGGTAGTCATTCAGGGCTATGGCTCAGTGAAAATCACCACTATGGCCTAAATGAGATTGTTGCTAATGGCTCACCCTACCTGGACGTAATGATCATGTTGATGGTTTATCGATTTTTTTATTGAACATAAATCTTGGCTGTCCATGATAAAGTGCAGTTTGATAAACTTGACAAAAGAGCTAAACCACTGGGATGAGAGCTGTATTCTACTGTTCAAAAACACCCAAGAGGCTGCATACAGAAGATCTTAAAACACGGTCTTCCATTTCTACGATCAGTCTTTCTACTCACTGCACTCACATCTGAAGTGTAGACACACACACACACACACACACACACACACACACACACACACAAGGGCATGAGACAATCTAAGTATTTCAGTCAGGATTACACCACAGACATTGCATCTCATTATAAAGGCATCTTGAGAGATTCTGATTAGCGTTAAATACAAGTGTGAGTGACAGTAAGAAGTACGGGCCTGGCCCAGCTGATACCAGATCAGTAGATATTCCATTGCAGCTCTATGGCTAAATCTCTCTAGTATATTTCAGGGCCGAGCTGCTGGTATTGTGTCTGCACTCATTCATTGGCGCGTAATCCCATATTGAGGAGTAATCCACAGGCTGAGCAGTCAAAGAGAGCTCTCCTTCTTTACTCAGTCAAGCCTAACTGAGGTGGCTGAGGGGATATTACAGTGTCTCTTTGCTCTGTCTGCGGGGTCAGTGAGAGGTGAAAACAGACTACGGCATTCATGAGGTCTGTAAACCGTTTCAAATTCACATATATGTAAAGCACAATGTCAGATTTCAGGGGTGGACATGGAGAAGGTTACAGTAGAACGCTGTCAGAATTTCGATTAGTTGGCATTTGTTGTATACTCAGCAGAAAACAGCAGGGACCGTACCGAGGCAAGAAGCATGCAAACACACATTTACAGATTCCAAGGCATATGGTAGACTGATTGACTTGTTCTGCATGCATCATTCATAATTCTGAATGTCTGCAAAAGATATATTCTTTGGGGGGAAATTCCCCACATCAGCACTCTGCTGTAATTTCCTGCAACGCTCGGGACATCGCACAGTTGAATGGCAAGCTAAATTGCAGTAGGGAGCATTACCTCCGAAAGGTGCCTTACTAGCTCTTAGACAGGGCTATTAGCACTGGAGTGAGCCCAATGATATGGCAGTCCCCAGGGAGCAAGCACAAGGAGAGGCTGTAATGATGACAGTCACCACTACTTCCTATTTATTTCTACTTGTGTTCTGGGAAATATAAGACACCAATCAACAGAATTTGTACGAATTTCAGTACTGATTTTTTAATGAGTTCTTAGGTCAACTATGAGCAAAGCTGCTAACCACAACCATTTAAGAGATTAAATTTAGAGGATGAAAATGTGGAAAATGTTCATATAACTTCGCAAGCCAGTATTTTTTACTTAGCTCCTCTGTCCATCTATTTTTGCATAACAATCCCCCACACTCCAACAATAAAAAAAAGTTAATTACTTGTTAAAAACTGTCACTGAAAAACAACCTGTGGCTGAAAATGTCACCAGTACACGTCCCTGACTGCTGTGCCCCCGAGACCGTCTCTACTCGCCCGGCATTAGCAGTTACACCTGAAACAGACTTCCTCTGCCTTATCACCATTATCCAGACACCAGCCGTAACAAACAACCTGTAATCCTCTTAAAGCTGTAAAACACTGGCTCCACATGAACTGCTATTAACAGAGTGAGAAAAGAACTCTCACACCGTTAAATACAGAATGCATTTATCTTGTTAGCATTTTATTTATTTTTTTAATTGTTTTTCTCTAAGACTGTTTTGCGGCAATGAGATCATTGGAAATCACAATCTGTTGACAGCCAGAAATATTTTCAGCTATGATGTGTTGACTTAAGAGAAGATGTATTTTGCAAGACCTCTTTACTCTAAATTTAATTTCATGGTTGTAAACTGTATCTCCACAAAACTCTGTCACAAGCTTAAGGGGCAGAGACTCAGACCTCACCCATGGGTTGGCATTCAGAGCTCTATGCATCTGTATGTATGTGTGTGTGTGTGTGTGTGTGTGTGTGTGTGTGTGTGTGTGTGTGTGTGTCGCTAATGACCTTGAGTGCCTCCTGCGTTGCCTGCCGCTGTCACCAGGCTGGCACCGTCTTTGATTAGAAGTAATTAATGCTTTCACATCTGGTGGGAGCTCCCTCATCCCTTCTTAAATTTGGCCCTCTCTTCATTTTTCCCGATGCTCTCTGTATTATCCTTTTTAATTTCTTTATCTGTCGCTCTTTCCAAAACCATACAGGGAATTATTGATTATCTGACACATGTCGAGCTTCTGGGTGTTGAAGATATTCTCCATACCACCCTCAGTTGAATTTAGTGGAGGTTTGTGTGTCAGTGTTGATATGTGGAAGTCTCTGTCATTGTCACCTTAGCTTGTTGCCCAGCTTTTGATCTGCTTTCCATGCTAACCCGCACTGCTTCACAGTGCAAGAGATGAAACGGAGGTTTTCTGGCAACCTGAGCAAAGCAACTCCCCCAGCAGTGATCCTTAACCAGCCTGGCCTCTCCAAGGAATTACACATTGCATGCTCGCAGAAAAAGAGAAGTAGAGAAAAATAAACAGTTGGTTAGAAAATGTCTCCCTTCAGTTACAGGCAACAGATGTGAGAAGCTGCTAAAAGAGCAACAGCTTAATTACAATCGTAGTTTAAAATCATATAAAGTATGTGCTTGGCTTTTTTAAAAATAAAAATGCAGATGACGCTAGTTCAAAAATATGCGATGTGTGACATTTATCCTTTATCATCCTTTATCATATCCTGTGTCAAACAGACCCATCTTTAATAATAGTGTTGGTCTATGAAACATGCACTGGGCTGAGTTACAGTACACGCATTAAACCTAGATGTGTATGAGCCATTTTGTTCCTGGGCAGTAATCAGCTTAGCTGTCAACACCAACCCATTGACCGCTGTCCACACTGCAGCACACCCTTCCTTGGTCCCTTGGCCCCAACCATTTCCCTGAATCAGGAGAGAGCAGCTGACTGGCAGAGAGAGGGCTGTGTCCAGCCATTATCACTCCCAGCATGGGGGCTCATCCAGATAGAGAGGTGGGGGAAATCCAAGCGTGTTGATCTGCTAAAAGCACAGCTTTCTCTGACTGTACTGTGTGTTTGTCTGCTCCTCATTGGGGGAAAAAAAGAGTGGAAAAGAGCCATATTTTGTTGGATGAATTTTTATGTTGTGGGGATTTACAATTACCTGCAGGAACAGTTTGGATGGATTAATACAATAATTTCAGGGACTTTTTTCTCTGCTTTTCCAACCTTTAGATGTAATCATTGCTTTAGAGATACGGGGAGAGTAAAGCTGAAAATTTGGGGGCTGTTGCGTCTATGGATTGAGTCTGGTAGGGGGTCTCGCCAAAGGTTCTCGGTCGATCAAGAGATTGCTGAATTTGGGGGATGTGCAGAGATAAATATTCAGCAGGAATGCATTCAGGTGAAAGGCCATCAATGCATGACCGTATGAATAAGCATTGTACCCCGTCCCACTGCAATTACAACCTGCACCAAGTAGTTGAAGTAATTGACGCTGCAAAATGCACTCAGAGCAACTAGCAAATAGAAAATTGAATTTCCACCGACATGATAACTAGTGATGGCTTGGATTGACCAATGAGCATTTGATAATTTCTCCCTCTAATGGACTGTTATATTTGGGTTGTCAGCCATAATGGTTAACTTTGTGTACTTACAGTAATTCAATCAGCAATAATGGGGGGAAGTTTTACCCACCCAGACAGCAGAAGTAAACTTTTCTATATTTAAAGCCAAAAACCTTTGGGTTATTTTGGTCTCTGACTTTTTAGGCTAAGAGACAGTACACATGTCCATCAGGCCCGGCAGGCTGAGCAGCAGTCCCAGGATGTGGGCGACTTTAAGCCCACGAGTGGCTCTGTGGCCCATAAAGAGGGCTGCTGGGGCTGATAAGACCCAAATCTTCTGGGCTCCCTGGAGCCAGAGCTGGCCCTCGACAGCCCCGACCTGCAGTCAAAACACAGAGAAGACCGCGGGGGGCACAGAGGGATTCACTTAACTCGTGACCACAGCTACAGCTTTTTTATTTAAGTTTTGAGAAATTCACAGAAAACCCTGAAAACAATAAATCACAGGCATCATCCTTGAGGCTGGTTGGATTTAATGAAGTGAGTTAGTTCAGAAAAGACTGGGGAATATTAGAGAGAAAGAGAGAGAGAGGGAGAGAGAGAGGTGACGATTCAATTTAGGAATCCAGTATTCACTCTATCATCGAATGAGAACTAATACATCTATAGCACGGTGAGTAATTAGAGGTCCTAGGCTATCTTAGATGGATCAAGACATTAGGAGCCACAGGCAAAGGAAATGAGCTGAGTCAAAATCATTTATATTGTTCAAACAAATTGAAGCTGAAAGCAGTCGTCCACAATGCAGCCCTGCATTGTTCTGGATTCACACAGTCAAATTGCAAAGGCCTGCATTTCATTTCAGAACAATCCACAATTACTGGGATTTCACGGTACATTTAAATAGAATAAATAAACCTGGGAAATTTAAAACCAATCAAGCCTGTTGAATTATGCAGCGCAGTGTGCAGTGTGCTTGACATGACTGGCTATTCCAAAAGAAAAAGAACAGGGCAATTTCTTCATTCTCTCAGATATATTTGATTATATAGAAAGGGAGGACAAAGGAGGAGTAGGCATGGGCAGCTGCTGTACGGTAGCCACACACATCTAAAGCCCTGATGATCCCCTATGGAGACAGAGATAAAACCCGAGCACGCATTAGAATGTAACATTAGTCATGTGGCCTACAGCTTGCAGAAACATTATACAGAAACAATCTCTTGGCTTGGAGGAGCATGGTGCTACCATAACATTACTCTGTTGCATAAATCTTTCTGTCTCAATTTTTTTTTTCCTCTTAAGCATCTTGTTTTTTTTATGCAACACATGTGGTTGGAATACAACTAGAATTCGCAATACATGTACTTATGTTTGGTTTTTCTACGTGTGTTGGTGCATCATGAATTAACAATCTGAAGTAGTACTAAAAAGTAAATCTCAAGTGTGTACTGGACTGACCACACTGTTCACTAATGTTTCATCTGCCCCCACCAGCATGTCAGGAAAATAGAAAAACCAACAACTGATCAAAGGGGAAGAGATACATCCATGCAGCGGTTCAAAACACATCCACACACTCGCACCCACAGCCAACATGTACATGATCCAACAAAGCTAAGACATCTCCCCCAGAGATTCCATTTTCAACTCCCAGATTTCAGCCCCGCTGGTTAAACACTGATTGAAGATTATTTAATCATCTCCAAGAGAATGTCCATGCATATCTTAAACCAGCAAAGATTGAAAAAATATTCAGGTCAGGGACTCTAATTATGGAAATCAGGAGTAAAAATATTGAACTAATCACTTGTCATTTATATTATCTAAGGAAATTACAAGTTACATCCACTTAATTCAACTGGAACTGTAGCTGGAATTTTATTAGCTGCTATGATTGAAAGCCTGTACATTTTTTCATGGTTTTAAAATATAACAAACAATGACCATCTGTACGCATGTGTTTTTCTGTATCATCTCTGCTATAATTCCAGAACTTGATGATGACTAAATGAGCAGGTGTTAGATCCTCTATGCTAATAGCCTTGTTTATATGAGACTTGAGGCAGCACTAATGTGCTCTACCCAAATTGTAAAAAACACTTCTGCAATCTGAGCTGCAAAGCCCTCCATATTTTTGCATTTTGTTAGCAGATATTTTAGGCCAAGTGGGCTGTAGCTCTATTTTTACCATTTCTGCAGACATCAGAGATCGTGACATGAAGTCTTGTATAAAAAAATATGGATACAGACTCATGCTTTCAAATTGTTAATGCATTTAATTTAGTAAACATATGCAAATAAATCTACTGGTTTGACATCTTGCAACATTTCATATCATTCTTTGAGTGAAAAATACACTAAGGACAGACATTCTTAAATGAATTACATGTTACACGTTGAAATGCCAAACACATAGTCTCAAATTTTTAATATTGTTTTATCATATATCTATTTTTATGTCTCTGCCCTCTTGTTTATATGTTTATTTCATTTCAGCTACAAGTGATTTTACCACAGCCACTTTATTGCACAACTTATATTGCACTCTGCACATTCATCTGCAGGCCTCATTCTATTATTACAGTGGCCAGATTATCATATCTCATGGCTGTGTTCTCCAGTGAAGTGTCTCACATCTTTATTGCTGTTTACTTTGTTAGATATTAATATGTTGTATTATTATGTCTCTTGCAAATTACACTGTCAATAACTAAGTAATTGCTATGTGCATTTAGATTGATATTAGAATGCATCTGTATTGCTGGGTTTAAAAATATATTGAATAAGATCTCAAAATAGGTGCTTAAACTGCAGTTTTTTTTACAACAACATCTTATTTAACATAACAGATGCTGTAGCTGCTTCCAATAACCTTACATACAATGCAACTGTCATGTGCAGATGTTGAACTGATAATAAAATAATAACTGGGTAACTCAGGTTGTACTGCAAGTTAGTGTTTGTAGGTCTGTTTTCTGAGCCAAAGCTCTCTTAGCCATGGGCAGTTTACTGAACAAAAACCACTACAGCTCTTGCTGAAGATGTATGACAACACAGAGACAAATGAATGCCTGCAGATAAGTGAAGATATTAAAACTGAACTATTAAAAGCTTCAGGACCTTCCTGAGTAGTGCATTATTGATCTGAGGGAAGGGGAACAGAATGAAAAAATGTGAATAATTATCTAACTAAGGCTAAATGAAACATATGAACGTGAAGAGATCACTTAGAAATAATTGGAGGGTGTGACTGCCATGCAAACACAGCCTGAGAATATCGGTTGACAGGCCTTGAAAATTAGCACGCCGTTCCAAAACAGTTTTTCTGTCAGTTTCTGCATGTTGCTGTGATAATTTTATTATAAAATGATGTTGGTGATTTGGGCTGGGTAAAAAATCGATTTGATAGATTTTAGATAAGTTTTATTTGAATTTTGCGTAATTGAGTAATAGTGGATGAGATCCGTTTTCCAGAGCAGGACCATGAGTGCCTGACCCGGGTACTGCCGACATGGAGACATGGACGGCTCCGTCTTGCAGGGGAGAAGGGGTGTCTCAGTCTTGCTCATAATGGTTCTGGCACGAGAGGGGCACAAAGGAAGTGGGGGAAAACACCTCTGCCTAAGTCCTTCTGGCCTCAAAATAAGGAGAAACTGGCCGCCCAGACCGTCTGGTCAGCGGAGGCTCTCCTAGGTGCGTTGTTCTAGGAGAATGAACTTGGATCCACACTCAGCTGTAGGTGATAGTGATGTACATTAATGCCAGAAGCGCCAGCCATAAAACAGAACAAAGATGTCGAAAAAGTCTGCTCTGAGCCACTGTAGAAACATGGCAGTGTTTCTGTCCCGTTCATTATTCAAGAGCAGATTCAGCTATTTACTGCTGAAATGTCATAGTTACTCCCTTTCTAAGTCAATACTGATACCAGTATTTGTGTGTTGCATGGCCGTGGTAGTCAAATACTCAGGTTACAGCTTGAAATTGTACTTTGGTATCACTTAATGAATCTGAATCAATCAATTAATGCTGAATTGAATTGATATCAGACCAAATCAAATCGAACTGAATCAAACCATGATTAATCGATTCAGAACCTTATGAATCGAAATGGAATCGATTAAGGAAATTGGCCAAAATACTCAGCCCTAGTGGTCAAACATAAAAACATGAACTCACAAGGTGTTTACATTGAGTCATATATGGTCTGTCTTTGAACTAGGGCTGCACGATTAATCAATTTTAAAATTAATCAATTTTAAATCGAAATCCGATTTTTTCACTGGGCCAATTTTTAAAACAGGGTAATCGTAAAATCGATTTTATGTCTCTCATATCTCCGAGCCATGCATCTTTGCGCTTCCACCTCCACCCGCCCAGATACCATAGGCTTTTCCTCCCAGCTGTGACAGCTGTCTTTCACAAAATTCCATGTAATGACAACAGACCTTAATCTGTGATGGCATC
>JAPTGZ010000016.1:18488105-18498288 GCA_029814645.1 Fowleria isostigma | reverse complement strand
TGCTTTTAAAAATTATTACAAATCTAATTGAAGTTTTTTGTGTTATTAAGTAATGTAATTATGTTCAGGAAGGTGACGTACTATGATATGCCAAAAAAGTATTCATAATTTTCACATTTTCATCAAAAACAGTCCGAATGTCTTTAGTTTTGTTTGCATTTTTCTTGGCTCAGTTTAGTGGAGTATCAAAATGTGATAAACCAAATGGTTGAGCAAGCAGTTAAAGGGTTAATGTCGAGCACATGGCACTTAGCATCGACTCACGGCAAATGCAGTGTCTGTCAAAGCAAAAGTGACAAAAGCTCACATCATCCATTTGGGAAAAAGAAGCTAAATGGAAAAGAAGCCCCAAACACTTAAGCCAATATTAGATCTCATTCTTGAAAAGCATATATAACGGTCATAATGATCCTAGATACGTCTATAGCTTTTCAGAAACACACAATAGCCTTGCTTTTGTTATTTTCCTCATAGCAGTGGGTGGTATAATTACGACTGCTAAACTCCTGTCAATCTTGCTTCATGTGAAACTCACTAGGGTATGTTCTTGTTTGGATTTTAAACAGCTAAACTGAGAATATTAATTAGATGAGAAAATACTATTTCTTTATGTTAAACAGATTAGAGATGCTTACTCAGTTCTCAATTAGCCGCTTAAATAAAGCTGTATGCACTTGTTTGTGTGAAGCCCAGTTTGTTCCAAAGCTAATACCCAATATGCAAATGGTGGTGATACAGCAGCGAGGACTGATTCAACAAGCGAGACAGAAAACAAATGAATTGGTCGGGATTTAGTTCCTTTGATCAACAGAGAATCAAAGTACAGCAGTCATTTTCAAAGAGAAAGTTTGACAAAACGTGAGTATCATCAGTGAATCAGGGGCTTTTTTTTTCTGTGGAAGGTTTTGAAAGCTACTGTATAAAAGACTCAGAACCCCTAAGATACTGTTCCCAAAATGAAGCAAACATTTCTCTGTCAATATGTTTGAATCAGAGAAAAACTGTAAGTACACAAGCAACAGCAGTCTAGTTAAAATGTGACTTTGCATGTAAATAATGTGCCTGTGCTATAGTTGAGGGCATCATTTCCATCATTTCCGAATGTAATACAATTTACTACAATGGACCATTAAACAAATGCACACTGAGGAAAGCGACATCTTCACTTCTGCTCTTAACCATCTGGTGGCACTCTTCCAGCTTTTAAAGACCCATGAGTGTGCTGCATGTACAGTCCCATAATGGGACCAAACGCTGCCAAGCCTACTGAACAAAGGCTTTTGTGATGGGGATCATTTTCACTTTATCTTTACAATAATCTCCAGTGTCCTACTCAACTTAACATCATCTGTTACAGTACACAGATCATAGGTCAGACAATGCAAAACTGGCATCAATGACTGGGACAAAGGGTGTGTGAATGACACTATTCATTAAGAGGTCAGTGTCGACAGAGGAAGATGTAAAAATTATTTATGTCATCCAAATAACCTCTCTTCCTCATGATGCACATTTGTTGATATATTTCACTGCTGATTCATAAAATCCCTGCAGAAGTAGGTTTGAAGGATATTTTTAGTGCAAGTGTGTTTCTTAAGTTACTAGATAATAAAATCAAATTATGTGCAATTTAACTGATAAGGAGACAACAGTGTAATGTTATCAAACAGATGCAGCAGTGTTTTGGCATTAGAGCTAATGAAGCCCTTATGGCGGCTGTCCTTTGTGTGAAATGATGATGTGGCAGCAGTACGTCTCACCATGAGCTAATGCCTTCCACAGTGACAATGGTCCTTGTTGTGAAAGGACTTTAAGCGGAGCCCCTTTCTCCCCGAGTGGCAGTGACCCCCTCACTCCACGCCCACTGTTTTGACTGTCAGCAGCCCCTCCTGTCTTCCCCTCTTCAGTCCTAATGAGCCATCTCCTGGGGCATGGCTTTACCCCCGCCAGGGGTAAAGAGGCCATCATGTTGCTCATCTAAAGACGACACATAGCCATGACTTCCCCCTAATTGTGTGCCTGTGTTGGCTCATTTGTTTTCGTCGTTAAAAATTCACCCCCATATTTCCCCCTCCCCACTGATAGACCGGCTGTAAGCAATTTAGAGGAGCAGATCGCTCCGACTGGCTTGGGAGGACTTTGAGGCCTCTTTTCTCTGATGTATGGAAATGCACAACAACACACACAAACAAAGAAAGGCTTACAAAGAACAATAAAAATATTAAACACAAACATTTCTTTTAATATGTATGCACACATGTGTACACACACACGCGCGCACATGCACACCCTCCTGAGACCCCTTGGGAGTGTTTGTGTCTGGCGAATTTCAAAGTAGTGCACATCAAACCCAGACTGACTGTGACCTGCTGAAAAGGAGACCTTTAGCTGGCACATTAAATATTGATGTGGTAAAGTTATGCAGATTGTTTATTGACCAGCTTCAGAGAAGAAATGGGGGAGGGGGGAAATCCCCAGCTAACTCCAATCCTATTGTAATTAGTTTGATTTCTAAATACTGTTTAAATGTACTTTCTCTTTCAGACAGTTTGAACAGTAATCCAGGAAACAAACAAACAGTAAAGGAAATAATTAAAAATTATGCTCCTTTGCTTAAGTGCTTCTCTTGAGTAATGCTTTAGTTTGCACTGAATGGATCTGGGAATGCAGGAACAATTAGTGAATAATGCCTCAATCACGCACAATTACGGCTGATTCAATGTAAACACGGCCCTCCTCTCTGCTCCTTGACTCGGCTGTGACATTTGCCAGGTGCTGTTTGCCTTTGCCATGTCTAGGCTATTATTAGTCTAATACCCTTGAAGGATCCTGCAGCAGACTCAAAACAATTAGGATTTATGTAGGTAAAGTAAGCATCAGGACTACAGGATAATTCCCTACATGGCATTTCTTCTTTTTAACAAATACAAGCGAGTACAAGTAAAGACAAACGGTACAAAGCTGACACAGTTCTTAATGCTTCCTGCTACACCAGTTACTGTCATCCATTTAATGTTGATGTATTAGTGGGGTTTGTTTTGTCGAACTGCTGATGTAGCTTTTGTATTGGAAAGTATTAAACTGATACACACAAATATCTATAAGTATGTCATTTCTATTGATTAATTATATTTAATTAACTGAGGTGCACTTTAATTCATCCTTCACCTTCCAAAAGGGTTTTATCTGCATCATTAACTCCATTCAATCAGGGCCTTAACTGATCTCAGCCATATCTTTCTGGTTATCACAGCTTTATTTCTTCAAACAAAGGAGCAATTAATTACCTCTCTGTAAATATTACATGACCATAAATCTCTTCAACAGTGGGAAAATCATAGGAAAAAGTAAATCACTAACTTGAGGGATTGAGTGCTGTGTGTGGTTGGGTTGGAAATGTTTATAGACTGAGATCTTTAGAAGTGAATAAGAAACAACAAACAAGAAGTAATAATTAAATGCGGGACACGATGATTTATTCAGTACCAGATGTCTTGGCTGAACTGTTCTGCCCAGATTCTTGTCCATCAAATCACTTACATATCTCGAAATACACTGTTTCTATGTGTTTATCCTTGAATGTGACGACTAAACAGTGGAAAAATTCTATAAAAACTGAATAAAGAAAGAATGGTTGGATTTGATCTAATATATAATGTGTACTCACATATCTCAACCAAAATGAGGAACATATCAGACACGATTATTACCACACACATACACAACTGAGAATCCACTTTATAAGTGAAAGTTGGAAATGAAAACTTGATGACTCAAGGTGAATGGTAATAACTAACCCTGATGTGACTGATAATGTGGTAGCAAATATCATCACTAATACATCAAATGATAGGAGTCACTATTTTTACCTCAACATGCAGTAAACTGTATGGATGGAGCCACTGTGACATCAACTACTGCTTTGAAGCCACTGAATTAGGGATTTATGTGTCTGCTATATTGGCTTTTCAGAGTCAGAAGTGTCCATATTTGGACAAAGGGGTGGAGCAGGAGAGCACAAGGGGCCTGACCCTTCTGCAAAGGGTCTTGGTAATGGTAATATAAACTATGGGCGGCCGTGGCTCAGGATTTAGAGCAGGTCGTCCAGTAACCAAAAGGTTAGTGGTTCAGTTCCCGCTCTGTCCCAGTCATGTGCTGTTGTGTCCTTGGGTAAGACACTTCACCCACCTTACCTCCAATGCGGCTACTCACACTGGTATGGATGCATGTGAATGTCCAGTGGTGGTCGGAGCGGCTGTAGGCGCAGAGTGGCAGCCACACTTCCATCAGTGTGTCCCAGGGCAGCTGTGGCTACAAATGTAGTTTACCACCACCGAAGTATGAATGTGTGAGTGAATGAATAATGGATCCATTGCATGTGCTGTGAGTATGCCTTAATAGAAAAGTGCTATATAAATCTAATCCATTATTATTATTATTATTATTATTGTTATTATTATTATTATTATGATTATTAAAAATGGAATCAAGCACTAACTCCTGTGTGTGTCATATGACAAAAACATACAGAAAAGAAAACATGGAATGCCTAAAAGCACTGTTTTTGTCAGTACAATGCCATAGATATTGATGTAAGAACATATGTGATTTTGGTTATTATCAAAGAAAAGCATGGAAAATGGATAGATATCAGCTCTGAAATTAAACTCTATGAACTATTTTTGTTGTCATCATTATATTTGTCCAAACAAATGTATCTTTAGTTGTACCAGGTATTAAAATGAACAAGAAATTGAAGAAAACATAGGGTGGACTAATAATTTTTTCCATCACTATATATGCAACAACAGTCATGTAAATGTAATCACTTAATCTGCAACTAAAATTCAGGAAGACAACATGTGTAATTCAATAAACAGAAGCTCGGAAAGACTCACACAGCAGATATTCAAGTCTTGTGTTTGTGCTAACATCTTATTAATGGAGCGATAAAGATGGATCATAAAAACTCTTTTTAGAGCCAATTTGATGAATAAAGCCAGAGGAACTGCCTTTGAGACCAGCACACAGAGGTCGTCAGTGTTATTATACTTTAAGATACTTCTTTATTGTCTAAATTTTGGAACTACAGCCCTTGCCCTTTCCATTAACTCTTTCCCCCATAAAGACGACATTTGACGACCCCCCTCATATCCTTAATGACGAGTTTTGACACCTCTGTTCTATCACTAAAGACATGATTTACCAACCATTAGAACAGGTTGCGTTTTTTCAAATTTTACAGATGCTGGGATAGGTGGACATGACCATAATCAATATAGGACAACCAATAGGATTAAATAATATATTTACTTTATTTTTTTTTCTTTTTTAAAATATTTTTCTCTTTATTTCTTTATTGTTTTCTTTATTTTTATATTTAATTTGGATTTATTTTTCACATTTTTAAAAAAGTGTTTAAAATTTGAAAAAAAAAATTAGTTTTATTTTAATATTTTTTGACATTTTTTTCTTTCTTTTTTGAATTTGTATTTATTTTTTGAATTTTTAAAAATTGTTTTAAATTTTGTTTTTTATTTAAATTTTTGAAAAATTTTAACATTTTGAAATAAAGATAATAACAATAAATTTTCACTGATTTTTGTGCCAAAGTTTGCCAAAGGAGTGACGATTGTAACCACTGGAAAAAGAAACAACACACCAGGAAAACAAAATGTTCCATGGGCAGAACTAGTAACATATACTGCATATGGGTTGTTCCTCGTAGGCATCCAAGGGGGAAAGAGTTAAGAAATATTGTTACCTGTGGAAAAATGAATCTGATGACTCTAACTGAATACAATGACATTTATATGGTTACCTTTGGTGTTATTGCTACAACCATGTTCAGACAGGGGGATCGTGCTATCTGATCTCCAAGGTTACCCATGTGGATTGTTTGGAACAGAACATGCACCCCTCAGTTGGTTGATGCTAGTTCCACTGACCCACATAAGACTGTATAGCTGTATTTTTTAATGTTGAGGTACTTTTTGTTTGCTGTTAGTTGTTTTTTTGTTCTTTTGCTTTTTTCTAGTTTGCTTTTATATATTCTTGTCACGTAGGCTACAGACTTAATATTTTTTCATGTACAAAGGTGCTTTGTATACATGTAACCTGTGGCAAAAAAAACTCAATAAAATAAGTTAGAAAAAAACAAGAAGATGAACACCTCTACTTGTTTATATCCTTGATAAAACCGTCTCTGATATCACACCATGAGCATGTGCAATCACAATGTAAATATATAGTTATTATTTAGAATTTAAAACTGTTTAAGTCAAATTCTATACATAAATACCAATTTTTTAATGTCTTTATATTTCACTTCTCATTTGTTTTTTACACCTGTCTTCTCTGCACTTGTGAATTGTTGCTGTCAATTGTGAAATTTTCCAATGGTGGGATTAATAAAATCTTATTTTATCTTATTTTTCTGGTCACTGATAAAACTACAACCCCTCCATCATTTTTTCATTCAGTTTGGTGGTGAAAAACTGCCCAAAGTGAAAATTTATTCATGGTTAGAGAGAAAAAAAACAGACACATTATGCTGAGGCCGGTTGATGCAACTATTCAGCACTTTGTTTCCTATCAGTGCAGTGATGAATAACTGCTAATCCATGCTGAAGTTGATAAAAGGTCCAGTCTGCATACGTCGTTGACAACTGTTAGTTTCTTCAGCAAGTTAATGATCTCATTCACAAAAACTGTTCATCAAATGATATTTCATGTTCGAGAGCGTGTAACTCCTGGAGTCAGACAGATCACGTCAGCTTCCTGTGAAAGACATATCCACTGTCAAAAAGCACTGAGATGTGAATTAATCATACAGCGTTTAATCAAGGCAGTGAGACTCCATTGTTTTCCAGTCAGACTACCTGTCTCTCAGACTAGGGGTGTCAAAAGGGAGGGGGGCTGGAGAGGAAAAAGGACAGGCAGAGACATTTTCATGACGACTCACACAGTGCACAATGCTAAACACTAAGAAAATGATGCATTTTCGTCACTTTCTTTTAATTCACAAGATAATTCTGTCCTCTTATCTCATTTTATCGTCACATTCCACAATACAATCTACAGTCATTGTGAAATCTCACATCTACCATTAGCCACGGAGAATGGCATTACACATCCAATCCAATTTGCAATAAAAATTAAAACAGCACAAGCTCACTGCGAAATACTTTGATGAAGAAAATGTGCTAAAATTGCTAAAACATACCCATGTGGATCACCCAGATCAGATACTGGGCTGATATTGGCTCATAATGTGGTCTTCAGTGCCTGGGTGCTGTTGCCAGCCCAGCATTACACAGTGTTATGGCATGTCCTGACCTTCTGTTCCTCCAGCCAACCCTGCATAGATGTATTGCTAGGAGTGAATCCGGGCCAGGCAGCGCCATGTGGTTAATCCCTTGGTGAAACTATGCTGCCAAAGATACCTACAAGGTTGGCACGGCAGAGGAGGGTGACAGAGACGCTCAGTATCGCTGCTACAAAATTCAGTATTACCTGCTTTATCCTGCAACAACAGATACGTACGCAGAGATAAAGAGAGAAGACAGTGATACAGTGTTTTTGCCTTAGGTGAGACACCTGTTACTGTCTCAACATGACAGAGAGAATAGAGATCAGAGGAGGTGTTCAGGAGAATGGGATTATGTTTGGTGTATGCATTGCTGAGCTTCTATTGGTGACACAGCTGTTCATAACCCCTTTTTCCTGCATGCACAAAAACAGTCATTCAACTGCTTGTGTGCGCTCAGACGTGTACATACAAATGCAAGCTAACTCCTCCAGCGAGTACACCTACACACAAGCGATCCTAGGCGTAGGCAAAGGTCCGCTTCAAATCTCCTGCTGCGTAAATCGATAGCTTTAAAAACAGCCGACGGACCACTCTTCATTTTCCCTCCTCTTTCCTCTATTGATGCAAGTGTTTCTATGGGTGTCAGCTACTGTAAATAAAAAGAAAAAAACCTGTGAGACACACATCCAACACCTTGAGACTGAGTAAATCAATGCTGGCAGCCATGCTAGAGTGAACACACATTAAACAGCAGCAGTATCAGTTTAAATCTGTGTTGAAGTAAGACAATCCTACTGACTAAACATACCGGTATCTGCCCAAAGTACATACCGGCGGAATTTAATTAGAACCTGTTTTCAAGCTTGGTCAATGCATGAATGTGTGTTGTGACAGGCTTGTGTGTATATACACCTACGGGGGATATGCAATGAAAGAAACAGTGGAAGAGAGAGTTGGAGAGAAAGAGAGAGAGTCAGCATCTGAGTGTAAGTGCATGTAGGTGGAGGGGATTAGCCTGACAGCCTGATTGGCATGCAGGTGGAGTACTGCCTTCTCCGAATGCAGCAATATTTTGCAGCAACCCCCTGACAAGCAGGTGCCACTCAATCATGATCTGAGCCCCATTCACACTCTTTCCTCAAAGCACAGATGGTGCAGGACTGAATAACAATTTCAGCAGCGTTTCGCTTCTAAAACCCACATCGACAAAAACAATATTTCATTAATAAAGACGACAGACCACAACCCAGCTTGCTCAAACAATAAACAGACCGATCAAAGGGGTTCGTAATGATGCTAAATCGCAACTAAATGAGTCTACATGAAACTGTGAGCGTGAGTATATGGAAGGTTGTCTCATCTGCAATTCATGCAGACATGACAGTTTACATTGCGATACGGTGTGTTCCAGCAGCTGAGCTCAATGCTGCTGCTGCATTGTGCCTCCAGGGGAGTTTTTTGAGAAGTAGCTTCAATTCACACCCCGCGTTCACATCCAATACAATGACACTGAAGGCGTCACAGTCAGGCTCGATCATGCCCCACCTTTTTTTTTCTACATTTGTATTTCACCAGTTTCATATTGGCAGATAGTACAAAAAACACTTTGCAGTTACCTGGGAGAGGTGAGTGGACACCATTTCAGTAACAATCGTACTGCCCCCCTCCCCCCCAAACATTGACTGTTGCACAGATTAAAAACTGACACCTTCCCAGCCTATCTGACAGAATCTAACTGCTATAGAGGCCCTTTAATCCAGTTTATCATTATTGCTCCTTTCCCCCTCTTTCCCTTTCTTTTCCTTGTTTCTTTTCTTGTCAGCTTCCAGACAATGAAGTGACACCTGACCCTGTAGGTCTCAGAGGTTAACACAAAGTCTAATGCCATTGAAAAGTGACAGTCCAATTTCACCAATAAAGCACACAGAAGAGGTGATGATAACTGAAATTTCTGAGCCTGAACGGGATTGGGAAAATTTGGAAAAATAAATTACATCAGTCACATCATCTCACTTTGAGGGTTCCCTATCAACACCTCTAACACCTGCTGTGTTGCAGTACTTACAGATTTAATACAGGGAACCATGGGAGGCTTGGTAAAAGACTCTTTTATGTAAAACAGTGATGATCTAAAAGCAATATTATAGATTAAGGAGGACTACACTTTATGTGAGCTGAGGTTTAAATCCTTTGTTTCATTGATCATTTATGTTAAGAATTTTTCTTAGTTTCATGCAACCAAATAACATTGTTTCAAGTGTACCCCAAACGAGCTGCACAATATATCAGTTGAGCATCATCATTGCAATGTACATATGCACAATAGTCACAATGTAGATCGTGCAATGTAGGAGGTAAATAAACTCAACTTGTTTTCATCTAATTTCAAGGGTACCTGACACACACTTCACACAGCCATCCACCAATCAGAATAGTTTAGTTTGCTAAAGCAGATCACGCCAATGCACTTGGAGTGAGTCGCTGGTAACATTGAAAAATGAGCAACGAACAAGAGAAAATCACTAAAAATAAGGAAGGAAAATTACCAAAAACAAAGATGAAAATCCCTGAAAACAAAGAAGTAAATGACCAAAAATGAAGGTAATCCGTTTTGATAATCTGTTCCATTTGAAAAAGTAATGAGCCTATTAGTTTAGTTTAGTTTAGTTTAGTTTAGTTTAGTTTAGTTTAGTTAGAGCCTATTTTGAGAATGTAAGGAGTATAAAGTACAGATATTTATGCAAAAATGCAGGGAGTACATACAAGTGATACAAACTAGGCTATTAGTATTATCACTATGTATTGCTGAATTCTTGTTACTACCACTATCATTATGCTACTTGGGGGGGGGGGGGGGGGGGGGGGGGGGGG
>JAPTGZ010000016.1:18470078-18483556 GCA_029814645.1 Fowleria isostigma | reverse complement strand
ACACACACACACACACACACACACACACACACACACACACACACACACACACACACACACACACACATATATATTCCTTTCAACTGAAAAACATTCTCTAAAGTCAATTAATGTCGGAGAAAGAAAAAAATAATCAAAGAGAATGAATTAAAGGGCATACAGAGAATTTCTGCCTAAATTGGTCGAATCAAATATGACAGATTATATTGTGGACTAGCGTGACAGATGTAAAGGATGCCATGAAACCCACAAGACAATAGACTCCAAATCCCCACTTCGCCACAAACTTAATAATCATTTACTACAGCAAGTGACAGTTCTGCTTTGTAACAGAAATGTATGCGCCTGTTTATCCTCCATCTGTGGTGGCATCTGTTTCATATTGTGCACTCTTGTGTTTGCCAGTGTTTGGCAGCAACACATCTCAAATGTTATTTCAAGCCAAACACAGGAAGAGGTAGCTATTTCCGCGCATGAGCTTTGTTTGGTTGCATCAGCTGATACCAGGCAACAGATTATGTTACATCTGTGGAAATTAGCGAACAAGATATGATAAATGCAAGGGTTTATATCCTCCTGAGACCCAACATTGCATTTTTGTTCACTGTAGGGGACTAGAGTTTCAAAGCTTTACTTAAAAAAAAAAAAAAAATGCTTTCTATTGTGATGGCCATTCCATAAACATGATAAGCTAAGTTGTTTTGTTTTTTTTTTAACTGTGTGAAAAAACTGTTGTGTTATGCTGTTTCCGAACAAATCAATTATTTAACCCATAAAGACCCAAACATCCACCAGTGACCAAAACCCATCTACTGATCTAAACTTTTTAATACATGTTGATCCACATTATCCTATCAATCCATGTAAATACAGTTTGCCATCTTTTTATGGTCATCAGATATGACCCATTTAGACATTCAGAGGCTCCGTACTTGCCATGGAAACACTGTCATTTTCTGTAACTTTGATTCACCAGTATAACCCATGGAGTTGGATTAATGACAGTGGATAAAGATGCTTGGTTTATGCTCATTAATAATAGATTTTTTTTTTTTTAAAAATGCCACTTTTTCTTTAGTTTTCTCTGTTTTTGATAATATAACCCTCAACTTTAATCTAACCTTTTATGAACATCTGCATGATCAGTGAATTAAATATTGGAAAATACATGAAAAATGCAAAATACAGAGGATACCATTACAATAAATGGTGATAAGTCACTTTGGCAAGGTTAAACAGAGAGGAAAAAATCATTTGGGAAACTGAGACAAAAGTAGCACTGGGTCTTCATGGGTTAATATATTAAAAAACCCTAACTTTCATTTCCCTTGCTCTCAGGAGGATATGCAGATAAATGATCACTTTGGATCTTTGAAATGAAGACAAAAGAAGCTCTTCATTCGTCAGTGTCAGGTAGAAAAGTGCTGAAAAATCACTTGTGTTAAAAGCCAGGGTCAGTGTCAGCTCTCTGTCCTCCATGTTCCATCTTCTATAAAGGTCAAGATTCTGTCAAGTTCAATGACCCTGGGCACGAGTCAGGATTATGGTCAGAAGACATAGTGTGTTTTGATGGCTCTCCATCTGTGCGCTGGCCCTTGGGTCATGGGCAAAGCACTTTCGAGTTAATTTGATAGCAACACTGTGCTTTGCTATGTGCAGCTTTCATACTTGTTCACTACTGTGTCACACATTTGACTACACAGAGCAGTAGTTTACGTGGTCATAAATTTGAAACATAAAAATGTCTAAGCATTGCTTTTAAATGTCACTATAGTTATATTTAAAACTTGCATATCCTATAAACAAAGACGTATCATTCTGTTTTTTGGGGGGAGGGGTGTTTAAGGTGGACTGCCACTTTTCGGCTTATACCAAAGCCACTCACAGAACATAAACATAAAAGAATAATTCCCCTGATGGGCCGGCAGCCCTGCACATACATTTTGCCTTTAAGCATGGTCCAGATTGAAGAGTAATGGAGCCTATGAAATCAAAAGGGCGCTAGCCACGCTAAAAGAATATGAAGTGGGATTCACCACACATCATTTCACACATACTGAACTGAGAGCAGCAGGAGAATGTCAGAGGTATGTGCTGTTCAAGAAACCTATGCATTTATACGGGCCTAATCCTCACTCAACATAGAGGGGGTTGGTGCACGGTTTCAACCATGAAATTAACCATTTCAGAGACTTGTCAGCTTACAAAAAGCTAGTGCAGCTCTACACACCTGTAAGGCTACAATTTCAAATGAAGTTCAACCTCAAGGTGAACTTTCAGTACATGGCAGGGTGTAAAATCTACACTGTACAGATACTGTTTTATCCCTCCTTCTACTTGAGATCCAGTCAGCACAAAAAGTTGTCCTCTAAATTTCTGTAAAGTACAGGTCTGTATATTTTAGTATGTTAGAGATGTTTTTGTCTTCACTTTAATAGAGAGGGAGCAGCAGATACCTTAATGCCCCTTTACCACTGCATTGCACCAGCTTGGCCCAGCTACGCGATTTGCTACAGCACCATCGGTTTTCCAGTGTAGTATCACTTTGTCGTGAATGAGATGGGCGTGGTTAGTGGAGTCAAAACTCAAAATATAAGTTTCGGTGTAGTAAACATTTTTACAACAATGGATGACATGAAGGTTCTGCTGTACTTGTTGCTCATTCTGTGGCTTTTTGTCACTGAGAAGGTGAAATGAGAGAGAAAAAGGATACAAGTGGAGACTTGAAACATGGCTAAAAAGAAAAGTTATGAAAACCAATGCGGAAGTACAAAGCTGAGCACCAGCAGATAAGAGCTGATAAAGTCGACGTCTGGTAAGCTCATGCCTTATATACAACAGATGTGGCATTGAACGGTGCAGTCTATGCACACCGAGACATGAGTAAAATGGTAGAGAATGAAAGAGGCAGAAGACCCTCTCTGATATCACCCTGTAGGTGTGCAGTGTTTGCATTACACCTTGTGTACTAACACTCCCTCTGACCAATCACTGGCTGCCAATGGCATTTCATACAAACTAAGCCTGGACAGAACCATTCTGGATGTGGTACAAAAAAAACTACTTGTAACAGGTACAACCCCAGTGGAAAAGTGAGTAGAGTCAAGTAGAGCCAAGCTGAGCCGTGCTGGAAAGGTGCAGTGGAAAAGGGGCATACGTAAAGCCTGCTTTACATATGGAGTTCACGTGCAGATTCCACGATTCCGGGCGTTATCGCACTGGATATCCAAATCCGTTACACCCCGAAGTCCTCTTATTTCAATCAATGAAAGAGCAAACATTCCGTGCGTGAGGACCATACTCGAGTCCAGCTAAGGTAGTCCTGGGTACGGACTACGGGGATTCCAGTACTGAACGCTGCAGTGTGAAAGCAATCTGTGTCTGAGACTGGATGTGACCTCATCACCACTCCGACAACAGAAGTGATTTAATCACCACAAAACCACAGACGGAAATCCTGTTGTCTCCTCAGAAAGCCTCAGATCGGCGCAGCATAGGTTTGCATTATCGCCTGAACCACTCGGTGATATAACAGGGACAACGAGGGTCAATCTTCTTCTCTTTACCTCAAACAGGCTAGCAGATAGAAAAGTATCGCCTGTGAGCAGAACAGTCATTCTGTTGATGACGTAAGGATTTGTTACTTCCATGTTTGTTGGATAAATACAGAATTCCTTCCACACCGCCACCTACTGTTTCAGTCATGTAACACCCACTCGCACTTGGGCATGGGCTGCGGTACATGCTTGTGAACGCAACATCTGTGGGAAAGGTGTAATCGTATACAGGTACAGCACAGATCCAGATACCCAATCTGAAAACACCCTAAGGCTCTAGATTTAGACAATTAAAATGCTTAAGTTGTGGTTTGGTTAGATATTACCAAATGTTTTATAAGTCACCCTTTAATCTTTGTAGACTTTTCCTTTTTAAACCAAGCTCTGATTTATTTTCCTACACCTAAGCATACATTGATAAGTATGCATATGAAGGGAATTTTTATTAGAGACAATTGAAAATAATATGAGCAATAAATTCAAATAAAAATAAGAATTAAAAAATCACATTTAAAACATTCAAGTAACATAAATTCAAGCTGCTCAAACTCAATAGGCCAGTCAAATGCAAAACATTCAGTTGCAAAAAAAAATTTCATCTACATAATTTCCCAACAAAAAAAATCAGATACTTAAAGCAACACTAGACGACAGAGATTTTACGACAGATGTTACACACAATACCGTTTATTGACTTTAGAAGGACCCCTCGAGCAGAAATTTCTATCTTGGTAATACTCATGTATTCATTGACAACCGAACAGGCAAGACAGGAGACATACGAGGGTCTTCCTCAGTGAGACATCATTAAAAACATCCAGTGTAAAGTTCATATCCTCCAGTGACATAGTAATTATCGGCATTTTGCTTTAGAAAGTGAAAGTAAAAATGCGTTACTATTTCCTCTAAGTCTCCCATTGTTGTGAAACTCATTTAACTTTTTTCTACCTCTTGAAACTTAACGGACTTTAATTTAATGGGGCAGGACGTTTGTTTTTTTAAACGTTTGTTTTTGTCCAGTTCTAGAACCGGCATCAGAGAGAACTCCCAGTGTTGGTAGTTCTGTGATAATAACAGAGTTACAGTATCATTCATTCATTCATATGCACACAGACCCCTCCTCCCTGTGTTTTACCTGTTACTTCAGTATTATGGTTGTCTCAGTCGGACTGGGGTTCCAGTGAGTTTGGAGATGTGGTTCTATTCGGTGAGCCATGTGTCGGTGAAAACTATGACACAACAGTCCTTAAAATCCTGTTGGAATCGAACGTTCCACCGGAGGTCATCTCTTTTATTCCATAAAAGCGAACATAAACGCTCAAGCTGATGTCAAACTCCGGTACCTGCGTGTATATGTACTGGGTCATCCATCCTCCGCTTTCAGCTTATGTCTGGGCTCCTCTTTTAATCACTGTAACGTTTACTTTTCTTTGACTCTTCAGGTAACACCCTTACCCTCTTTTCAACCCATTTTTCTTGCTGCTTCAGCCATGACTGTTAGCCTACTTGTAGTTTTCCCTCACTCGAAACTTTGTTTACCTGCCTTGTCTTCTCAAGGCGAAAGTGGGATGTGATGTATGCCGTAAAGCAGTTTAATTTAAGTTTTTTTTGGGACATGGGTAGGTATCCTAAGTTCAGGCAGTGCCAGTGAAAGGCACAGAGGCGCTGTAGAGTGATGATCAAAGTGTAACTGAACCTATTGTGACTAGTTGTACCACCAAAATGACATGGAAAATATATTTTGAAAGTAGAAAACTCACCAAGTGCTGTTTTAATTTCAGTGAAAAAAATTCAGATACTTAATTTCAGTGCAAAAATTTTAGATACTTACAACAAAAAATATTCAGATACTTAATTTCAGCAAAAAAAAATTCAGATACTTAATTTTAGTACAAAAAAAAATTTCTGATACTTCATTTCAAAAGAAAAAAATATTTTGATACTAAATTCCACAACAAAAAAATCCAGTTCTATAACTTCAGTGGCTTTTACATTCAAAGTTTGATGACATAGATTTGCTTCCATATGCATCCCATGACATGCTCTTAATAGGCAAATTGGTCAAGCTTAATTGCCTGAAAGTTTGAGAGTAAATAATTTGTACCCTCTCAGGCCTGTGGTGAACTGGTAACACGTTCAGGGTGCACCCTACCATCGATGGCCCATACACAGCCAGGATAAACTCAGACAACCCTGCAAGTCTCACAAGAATAAGCAGTTCAAGAAATATATGAATGTATGAATGACAGAGTTAAAAGTCTGTCTTCACCCAAACTTAACCTGCAATTTGAGACTGAGAATTGAGACCTTTATAAAACATCAAATGTGTCAAGACTTGGCTTTAATCTCTAGTAACTTTTCTACTTTCTTTTTGAGAGAGTCCATTCTAAGTGGCTAATAAAAATGTATTGTGATGCTAGTGAAAATGAAAATCAGAAAATGAAAGGAGTACTTCAGTTCTTTTCTGCGGGTCAAACACAGGCCACATCCTTTCAAACTGCGATGATTGCTCTGACTTAAATAGAGTCAAAGCACCAATTAACCAGAGGGTTTTCCTGTTAAACTGAGGAAGTGACAGGAATTGGCTGGGCTTAGTCATATCAGCCATGCATAGCTGCTTAGTCTGCCTCTCATCTGTTGTCATCTAGTCCTGGTGTGTGTTGGTGCTGTTGCATTTAATGTCATTACGCTGAGTAAAGAGATGTGAGGAGGTCATTTTTACTATGCAAAGCTGTAAACTCTATTTTATGGTGACTTTCATGAGGCTCTTGCTACTCAGTCACTTTTTTATCCGCTTACCACCCAACAGACCAGAGCCTCATCACGACCTCTGATCTCACTCATACTCACCATGCAACCTGAAGCAGCTCTAGCCGATCCAGGAAGTAAAGAGTCCCAGCTTTGAAGTTGGGTGTGATTAACACATAATAACATGCTTCCCTTTGCACTAATCAGCCTTAAAATGACTCAATATCTAAAGGCATAAAACAGAAATGTAGTGACCACATTCCACAAACTAGAGCTGGCTTTATATGACAGGATTCTGAACAAAGCTACTCTTTTATGTGACCATAGGTGTGAATTTATAGACCCTGCTGCAATGACATTATTGCTTACAAAAATGACTAATGAGCATGAGGTGAGAAGTGAAACTTGTCAGTGTGAAAAATATGAGAGCGTAAGCTGAGAGGGTCACTCCTTGTGTGAAAGGAAACACGAATGGTGATTGAAACTGCTGAGTAAAAACTGCTATGGGGCTGTGATTAAACTGAATGGACAGACATTATGGCCTTTCTATCATTTACCACCTTGATTGCGTGTCTGCCATGTTCCTGTCAGGCTGACGGCTTCATCAAAGGTCTTTGTCTGGTGCAAGCACCCCATTTGGTCCTGAACCCTTCCCTAGAGTCTACAGAGGACAGAAAAAATTAGTCTGTAAAAAATGCCCTGAAAAGTTATGTTTCTGTGTGGTCCAATTCAATTTATGAGATAAAATCACAACCCTGTGTCAGAGGTTTTTTTAACTCCTTATTGTAAACTGCAAAAATGACAGTGACTGAACCATTGGGCTTATTGGATTTCTCGTTTTAATTATGGTCATTAGAAGAAATTATAAAGAAAAGTTACATGAGGAACTTACATGATACTGAAATATTACTGTTTGACAAATGGTCTTACTTTATATATTATTTGGACATTTGAATTATGAACATTTTTCCATTAACATAAAGTTTAAAGTCTAATCATTTTTTCACTTTAAAGATAATTTTTTTAGACATACAAACCATTAATTGAACAGAAGGTGAACCAGTATGAAAATCATATTTTTTAAAATAAAAAATAGATTAAAAGCCCATTTTAAACTGAGACATGGAGCAAATTACATCCAAATCGCTTCTCTTCTTAGTGCTTTCAATAAAATGCTTCACAAATTGGCAAAGGGTTATGGGGTGCCACATCAAAACGACAGAATAATTACAGAAAGAGCTACTTCATTGGTATAAAAAAAGGAATCTGAAAGACAGAGACAACAGACGAAAGCCACTTAGCACGATGTAGCAGTACCAATTTTATACCACATTCTTTCAAAATAATAGAGTAGATAACAGCTTGTTGGAACATCACAAAAAAATTAGGCCATAATTTATTGTACAATTTTGGTCTACATCCTCAGTCTCTTTATCCTGACTGTTCATAATCCTTAGACACCCCATTCTAGTCTTCACCAAGGGAGGTCTGGCCCTCCTAGTGACCCCAGTGTACCCCATCAGACTAAACAATGATGCTGGGTCACCTCCTCATGGCCCAAGACAGATGGCTGGCTCCTCTCAGCGGCTACCACCGTGGCCAAGGTCACCTCCCCTGCTCCGTGCACACCTGCACCCCAACACTCCGATCATCATCTTTATTCCTGCTACACCTACCATGCAGCACTGTGCAACACCCTTCCCCCAACACTGCACCCCCCTCTTCCATGTTGGGAGTAAAATGAACCATTTAGATTCTGCTGGTGTTTGGTGTGGCATGTTGAGGACTACAAGAAACCTGTAAGAAACTAATACTACAACACATATACAAAGAACATTTCCATGCAGATATTTGCAATAACTCAATTTACCTCAATGAAGTCACTAATAAAGACATGACGCCAGGTTGGAAAAAGTTGACAAAAGAATAGAAAAGCACAGGAAAAAAAAATAATGTTAAATTAAAAATGCCTCCATTGCATTATCTCAAATCAATTGGCACCTGTGTCACTCCAAGAAATGGTCCACAGCAGACCATTGAAATGGGGGGGAGTACTATTGACAAGAGGCTCTGATCCATGAGACAGGCTACCTGTCACCGTCATGGGAGTCCCTCCCTCGCCCACTCAATACAGCAAACCATCAGATCAATGTCCGCAGACAACGTCCTCCCCCCTGCAAAACTAATTATCTGAGCATTTTACACTGCCAAGTCCTCTCCATGCTTTGTTTATGCAGGCTGCAATTAGTGAAAAGAGTCAATAAAAGATAGGGGAGGTTCTGCAGAAAGAGGAACAATGGCAGAAGGTGAGGGGCGGAGTCTCACGATAGCTGCCACTGCAAAAGCATCAACTAGCAGCAGGCATGAAGGCGGGGCTCAATGTGTGAAAGCGCAGACTGCACATAGGAAATTTTACAAGCAGAAGATCCAAGACGGACTGTTCCTGTGACTTTCTCAAGTCAAGTCAGAGTGAGGTGCCAAAGCACTTGTAGTCATTGCATTCGTTTCCCACAAGAGTGATACTGCTGGTTCTATATCACTTTAGCATGCACAATTAAGTTGCTGTGAATATTTATGATGGGTTTAAAGACATCTTTCTCAGTCCCCCAGGTGTCACAAAGTGACTGTAATCAGAATCCAGAAGAGCCGTCTGTTCTCTGTCGATAGTATGCTTGTCTACGGAGAGCCGTAAAAAACACTGCTTCAGTCTGCTTCTAAAGGTCTAGTTATGGTCTTTTAAAGCTGTATATATAAACAGAATAAGAGCCCTTTTCCAAGTTTTCCCAAGTTTCTCAATATGGGTAACTATTAAACAGATGGTGAGGGTAAAATATGTTGATACTGCAGCGTCATTTGCATTTTGATACACACACTTTCAATCTAGGGCTGTAAAATTCTATAGGAGAGAATTTAATTTAACAGCCCGTTAATACTTGTGAGACAGCCAATCCAAACACAAACAGTTTGACAGTTTTGGTTTCAGTTTGTGAGTGAATATAATGCACTTGTGTCTGGGCGTATCTCAGCAGGAGGCATAGTGCAAAAAAATTTAAATTAGAGACTATTTCCACAGGGATATAAGGGTTGTTTCTGTTCACGGCAGGTCTAAGGCCTACCATCTGTCAATAGAGCTATTTTCAGAATGTCACAAGCTTGCCCATGTGGTTGAAATTCTGGAGGCAGATTAAAGTAAAGGCCTGCAGTGAAGCCACTCCGAGTTTTGATTGTTCTGTTCATTTAATAAAGATATAATGAAGGACAATGACTATAAGATTTTCATGGAACTAAATGCAAACACAGGATAAGGTTTCTGGCTTTTTTCTAGCAAATTATTTGCACATTAGTATTTTTTAACAGGTGTTTATATCACAAATTCCTTCATGAAGGTTAAAAAACAATGTTTTATTTTTTCACAACAAGGTACATTTTTCATATTTTTTCAGTCAACAAAGGCATCAACCAAACATTTGTTTGAACTGAACATGGTGACAACAACAGTGATGGAGCTGGACCTGTTGGCCTTTAATCACTCTTATAATATGAAAGACAAAAATGATAAAGACAACGTAATGAAGGACAACTTGTTGAGCAGTATCACAAAACAAGATGAGCAGGGTAGTTAGAAGTGAAAGTCATATGAATCAAAATATTATTTGACGTGTGTGTGTGTGTGTGTGTGTGTGTGTGTGTGTGTGTGTGTGTGTGTGTGTGTGTGTGTGTGTGTGTGTGTGTGAGAGTTTTTTAAGCCTCATTCACAAAGCTTCTTACAAATGATGGGTTCGTATGAATCTCCTGGTTTGTAGAACATCTGGAGTTTGTAGATATTCATGGAGGGAGCAGTTTTCTTACAGCCATATTACAAAGTTGGTATAGCTGACGATCAATTCACAAGAGAAACTTGAGGCTTCCATGAGAAGATTATATGATTTTGTGTAGTACAAAGACCATATAATTGTCACATTCTTCAAAAGGGAGCCTTGGGAACTTCTTAAATTATACCTATGACCACTTCATGAATTTCCTTTGGTGACCCTATGTACAACTCTAAAATCGATGGTAGGATGATCTTGTGCTTTTTCAAAATATTTAAATCAGTATAAACAATGGCCCTGTCCCAAAAGTCCTGTGTTGTGATCATCATTATTATTTGGGATCATGCACTGTCTACTGTTCTGAAACTAGGGGGAAAAAAGTGACCTACACTGTTAAATATAATAAAAATCAGGAGTCATAATAAGACATCAAATGAAGAAATTTGAAGTAGAAGGCATGACAATAAAACAAAGATACACAAGAATAAATAGGGAACTGAGCATTAAAAACATTAACTGTCCGACACTGTGTGCCTAATCTTATCTGTCACACACATCACTCTGGTCCTTGTACCCTGTGTTGTTTCTTCATGTTTATTTTTCTGTTAAAAAAACATTTTCCCTTCAGCACTGTCTGAGTCCAGTCATTTTGATAATTTCTGCCACACGAATGACGCACTACTGCCTATTACGAACACCTTGTATTCACCTTAAGAGTGCCCTATGAATCTGTCTGTATGTCCATTCATGGGAACACTGTAAAATGTCGATATTAACAACATAATGTGTTCTTGTGATCTACTTGCGATGTACTTGGAGCCACCACTAGAACTGGACTGGCTTCCTGATCTACAAATGTTGTGTGTTGTTCTTAGGCTATTCCTAAGACATTCATATGAAGGGGCGATTTGTAGTAAGTTTGTTGAAAATTATCCACCTGGGTACGAACTTTGGAACAGTCTATGAACTTGCCATTCTTATAAGTCTGAATTCAGAACATAAAATGGGCCATAAATTGTTCATACAGTGTTTGTAGCTGTTTGCAATGGCATTTGTGACTGAGCCTTTACCCGGGCACATGACATAGACACAGAAACAGAGGAAACAGACTGGAGACAAACTGCAGATGAGGCTCCAGGTGATGTGGAGTTCATTTCTGTGTCTTTCAAATGGCCTGGATTGAATGTATTTTTTGTGTGTAAAGGCTTTGAGAGTCAGTTTGATTATAAAGTGAACTGTAATACTGCCATGGACTGGTGTAAGCGCTTTGTAATTCTTAACCAGCAATAATAAACAGCAATAAATTGGTCCAGAATCCAGAGATTTGGTTTCCAGTTGAAAAGAAAATTCTTCTTCCATGACCTGAGTTGCAAAATGTGATGACATCCATTGGTGTGTTCTATTCAACAGATGAGGGTTTGGCAGTAAAAAAAAAAAAAAATCTGAGATCTACCAACAAAGCCAAAAAGGATAAGTAAAGAAGCTGAGGTGGGCTGGGTTCAGTAACTTGAAGGCACCACTGTGCTGTTTTGAAAACTGACAGATAAGGCTGAAGGCAGGTCAGGAGCGACGCAGGTAATAAATGAGGCTGGCAACAGGTAAAAGTTAAAAGACAAGCTGAGGTCGGCAGCAGTTGCATTGGCAGAATAATCAGTCTGCAGAGCTGGACACACTGGTACAAAACAACCTGGCAAAGGTCAGCAGTTGGAGAGCTGGCTTTTCTGCTGTGACTGACTGCAGATGGAAGGCAGGTGAGTGGGAACAGGTGGAGATGATTACTGGAAGGAGAACTGCCGGCATGGAGGACTGGTTATGAGGTGTTAGGAGAAAGCCAGCAGACAGAGGTGGATAAAGCCTTGCCCTCTCAGCTGCCCCCCTAACTTTATGTTCTAAAACCTATACTTAACAAAAAACAAAAACAAATAAGCACCATTCCCAAAAGCCCTGAAAGTATTGAAATATAAGACAAATTCATCAAATGGATGGATGGAAAGATGGAGAGAGTGATGGCAGGAAGTCAGGGGATCCATCATTATTTCATCTAGACCACACAGTATGGTTTGAATTTCCATACAGATTCCAGTGCAGTGACATAACATATTACTCAATAAAATAACATGTATTCACTAAAAGCCTTTGTTATAAGTTAGATATGGAAAGCTTTACTATGTATCTTATTTTATCCGTAATTATGATAAAATTCAAGATGAAAAATTTCTTTTCTATCGCGTAACAATTCAAAAATTAGTTTAAAAGTGTTATTGACTCCATTTATATGTATATAGAGATTCCATGTCCCCCACTGAGGATGTTTCCATGCCACCCTGACAAGACAACCTGCCACCCCATTGTCACCCTATGTAAAATGTTCTCAATTCACCACTGTTCAAATAGAGAGATGAGAATTAGCAGGAAGGGCCAGAGAGGACGCAACAAGACCACAAGAAGAACCACAACCATAATGTTTGATGGTGAATGGTGACACTGTAACTCTACTATGACTGTGGCACAGTCGATAGATTTCCATGTTAACAGTCGAGCAATCAGCGTTTAATTTTCCTCCAGAGAGCTGCCAAGCTCAGGCCACCAGCTTGTAAAACCTAAAGACCTACAGAGCGCCGTCAAGAGCAGTCTTATCTTTAATTAAATTAAAACCTTGATTTCCCTCAACTGAGGGCTGATTTCCTCCTGGTATAATTATACTGGTGTAATGTGTGCAGTGGCGTGTTTGGTCACTGGCAGATGATCTATCAAGAGAGCATTGATCCCTGACCGTGATAGCCACAAGCATACCTTACATCAGAACATACTGAATTCTGCAGCGTCTGTACTATCTTGGGGGTGGTGCAAAGAAATCTGCCCACGACAATACATTCACATGTACTTAATTCTAAAGAGAATCCCATGATACATAGAGAGGAACCTTCAGAAGAAAACAGTGTTAGAATGAAATGGTAGAATTAAGTGTTTGCCATTGTATATTTAAGCAACCCATAATCAGCTCTGTCTCTCAGAAATGACATGATGGCAGAGTTTAAGATCAAGAGAACATGTATAAAATGTCTCACAATGAACTCCTGTGCTCTTACGGTAAATCATGACCCTGACCCTGAAGCTGCTATTTGTTATTTCTAGCACATTGGAGAATAAGGGTAGACATTTCTGTATTATGTTGGCTTACAGGATGGTCATTGCCAAGAGATGAATTTTCAAACTAGAAAAGCACTTGGAGAGCGCAGACCTCCGCCAAGCACCACCGTTCCCCCATTTTTCTAGGTGGCGCAAGAGAGCACATAGGTCATAGGTTGCAGTGTATGATTTTTCTGGCTCGATGAGACAAACATTTCAATATTTGTTTCAT
>JAPTGZ010000016.1:18441987-18469978 GCA_029814645.1 Fowleria isostigma | reverse complement strand
GGACATTTCCTGAAAATTTCATCGAAATCCGTCCATAACTTTTTGAGTTATTTTGTACACAGACAGACAAACAGACATACAAACAGACAGAGATAAACGCCGGCAAAAACATAACCTCCTTGGCGGACGTAATTATGGAATTCTGACTCTATGCCAATGTTTGAAACTTAGCTGAGAAAATTTATCAGCATACTTCACATTTAAACATTGAGATATGAAGTATCAGGAAACCAACATAAATCCTACAGTATACGGAAGCCCATCTTGGAGCACCTAAAACTTTAGACGACCCTTAATAAGCACCTTTGTGGTTGGCATGTTTTGGTGGACATTGAACTGTAATAGCCTCATTGTTTGTTTTTGTGTTTATTTTATTTTGTGTGATAGAGTTTTGTGGGGGTTTTCGGTTGTGCGTTTTTTTTTTTTTTAAGTTTATTTGTGGTCATGTTTATCTTTGGGCTTTAGAAGCACTAGTGTAAACACGTTAGTTTTTTTGTTTTAGTTTGGTTTATATATTTTTGTCTTACAGTGTGATATGTAAAACTCTAAAATGCATAAATAAAGTATGTTTAAAAAAGTCTTACAATTTTTAGTGATTTTAGAGCCAAATCATGGTATTTTAGTAACTACGGATCTTTAATTGGCGAAAGCTGTGGGATGTTGAATAGTTTGCAGAAATGTACAATTGTTACACTTTATGACAAATTACCTTATGAAATTGAAATAAATTTTACAATTACAACATTGTATTCTGCCAGTTGCGTTGACATTTCAAGGAGCTATGAAGGCTAAAGAGTACAGTAATGCTTTCATAATCCCATAGAAAGCAAAACATTTCAAACATCATGAAACCCATTTTCTTTTTAAAAGAAAAATATTTGAAAGCTAATTATCAGCATGGTTATTTTCTTCTTCTGATTGTATATTAAAGACTGTGCGATGAGCCGACAAATTTCTCTGCAGGTTCCATGCAGACAATAAGGAAGTCCTCTCTGTTTGGAATTATTCCCTGTAGTTGTTCCGTTAAGGGCAGAAGAGTGGTGCTGCCTTTTAATCAGCACCGATGTCGGAAGCTCCCATGTGTGACCAAGGCCCCCAGACAACTCAAGAGAAAACACTGTTAGTTCCTTCTGTTATATCCTCTCACTTTTCCTTGTGTTATTTTCTTCATTTAGCTTTTCTGCAGTTGCTGTGTGACATTAGACTGGTGACTCCAGTGTTATCTGCAGACAACAGCCTTGGCAGTGAGGGAGCCAACGCGTGGAAAACACAAGATCGTGTCTCAAACACAACCTTAGAGCAGAGTCTTATCAAATGCCAGGTAATCCTCTGATGTCCCAAATAGGTTCAACATCAAAAACAACTGTGAGCAACTATCTTCTCACCCATCCTTCTTTTAGAATCATGTATTCCCACTGGGGATATTTTGGGCTGGAGCCTTTTAGCAGCATAAACTGGTCAAATACACAGAACAAAGCTAAGTGTTTCAAATAGGTTGAGATAACCTCCCTCAAATTAGGTTCCCAAGCACAAATCCCAATAATAGTGAAGTTTATATTCTCTAATTTGTTTTTGGAAGCAAAACAAAGGATTTCCCAAGTCAAACGGTTTCCTGACATCCCCAGAGCAACAGAAGGAAGCGTCCTCCTCCCTTATCTAAGAGGAAGACGCTCTTTGTTCTGAACAGAGTGCCGAGAATCTTTGACAACATCAAAGACTCGCAGAGCATTTCTCCAACTACTGTTCTAATGAGAGACGACCATCCTGCACGAGTGTGATTACAGCGGCTTCATTAAGAGGTGAACTGATGTGGTGTGCTCATTTGGGAGCTCTTCAACTGCACTGTAGTCGCATCCACTAAAGATCAGCTCTGTCAGGGAAGAGTGACTGGGTTAAAGCGTTTCTCTGATGACTTTTGATCTTTTGAAAATACAGTGAGTGGTTTCTATTGTAAAATCTTGAAAAGCAACGAGGGGAATGTTGAAAGAAGATGACATGTAAAATCAGTTTCCTGCCGGCAGCTGAAAGGAACTTCCCCGTTTTAGTACAACTTCTCCTCAGGCTGCAAAGACTGAGTTGGATCTGTTTATTGTTGCCTTGAGAACTATTCACTCACACAAAAGAAAAGAAAAACAGAGAGGACTCGGTTAGCAATACATGTTAGCAGATATAAACCCAACAAATCACCAGGAACCAACTGAGAGCAAGAAAAAGGAACAAACCAAGAACAACTTGACCCTGAATCTCACTCCTTCACCGGGGGACAGTAAGAGTTTATTTCCACCACAGTCTTCGGCAGCCACGCATCACAGCATCTAGCCTCTGTATTTACAGCCCGGCTACCCCACACTGATATTGTTATGGATTATTCTGTAAAATTGGTCTTTGTAATTTATCGTGGTTTATGGCGAGATTAATTGCTTGACCTTTTTGGCCATGTGGGCGAGACAGCCTGAGTCTGCATCTATTAATGTGGGAGAGACAGAAAAACATAAAAACTGCACATATTAATTCGACAAATTGTACCATTTTGGGAATAATAACACCTATAAAATACGCCCTGAATGCACTTCTTCAACCCATACTACCTGGTCCACAAGCTTTCAATAGAATCAATTAGCGACAATAGATCTGACTCCACCTTTAGGTACGAAAAATACTGCCCTTCCTCCACTAAATGGGGTGAATGATTCAAGGCTCCCTCCTCTTCTTGGTATAATTATTTCTATGCATTAGGTCTCCCATTAAAATTAGCAATGTTTTATGGTAATCCCTTTTGAAAAACACTGTTGCTGAGGGAGATAATTATCTCAATTATTCAGGATCTCATACCCAAGATTCATAGGGCACAGCTCCCCATTTGCTTGGGGCAGTTCTTACTCACAAGTGGAAATAATTGAAATGTGGCAGATGTTTAATTACTGGTATTTTAAATACAGATAGTAATGAAGAGCACATTATTTTAACATAACGACGTATGATAATTGCACATTTAATACACAATATGAGTAATTGTTTTCTTAGTAATCACAATGTAGAAACTAGCAAAATGTGATCAAGTTCATGATTTATCACACCAAGGATTAGCTTGAATTAGGCCCAACTTGCTGATGTGGAGAAAAAAAAATTAAGAGGGGGGGAAAAAAAAGACCAAGACTTCAGCTATACAACAGAGTAGACAATTCAGATATTACAGAGGGTACAAACAGAAAATATTACGTTCGATGATGTATGATGTGCCAGCTTTAGGAAAGATATTTCAGTAGGACACCACAGGAAACATGCTTTGCTGATATGATCTAGAATTCTCTTCATAATACGAGTAGGCACAAGGGCACCGGTCTCACAGGACATCATCTATTATTCATCTGAGGATTTCATGAATTAATAATGAGACAGTTTTACCATATATGTTTTACATTATAAACAGGAAAAACACAATTAGCACTCATTTTGTCTTATTATCTCATGTTGGTGAGGTTTGGAAATCATAAAAAGCATCACGGAAAGGAACATTAATTTTGTTTGAAATGTAAATAACTGAATGTCAGCAGCATTACCATGTCTGTCATTCAGAATTAGAGATTAATCTGTGTAATTTAGAGACAGTACAACCTGAAAGGGCAGTAAGTGAACATGCATAAAATACAAACACATCGGTAATTATAAGTTAATGCTTTAAAAGCGTTCTATGAGACTCATGTTGTGACACAGCATGGAGATTCAGAGACATAAAAAAGCTCAGACCATTCAGATAAATGACATGCATCGCTACAGCAAGAACCATGTTTCTATCTTTCAATTCAATTCAATATCTATTATATAAAAGCTGATTTAATGTAAACCTTGACATCAGCTCTAGAGGACTGTGTCAGAGTTAAACACAGTACTAACACTTTATTTACTGTATAAGTGTGGTTCATAAAAACAGATAAGTGGAGGATCATTTCTAAGTCACTTGAGGTACCCAGGTTATTCTACTCCCCTAGAAATATGGCTCAAGACCCTTTTATGCCAGTTATTCCACTAATTTCCAATCTATCTCTGTACTTCTGCACCACAAATTTCCATTATTGACCAAAAACCTTTTGCTGAGCGCCACTGTTGCAGTGAACGACACATTCCTTTCAGTACAATGAAGATTGAGCCAATGCGAAATATATTATAGCACTGACATCGATATATCTTATACGAAAATCTAAAATATTAGATATTACATATATGACATGTCTATGTACATATGAAGTGGATATGTTATGTAAATGACTGTGAGATCAAAGTGATTTATCGTGAGTTATTGACAGTTATGACAAGGCTATTTTTAAATATATGTACATAAAACTTTACAGCATGTATTAAATAATCCTAGTAAATGTTCATACCTCATACTGTATATCCCAAAAATGCATGCGTGTGGTCATAATAATATATCACCTAATGGCAACACTAGTCTTACTACAGCGGCATATGTCAGATATCGTCCTATATAGGGCATTACATCACCAAGACATTTGATATTATACAAACAACCTAATTAATATACTAATAGTTTAATAACCATAATATAAGCTCTATTTGTTTGTAGATGTATTTTGCCCAATTTAAGTTTATTAAAACAGTATCTTACTATTTTCTGGCCAATTACGTCTATTTCTTTATTTATTTTTTTAATTTTTTGTTACAACTTCAGGTAGACTTGTCACATGATAATCTTACAATACATATGTCTCTTTTTATATTATTTTTGTGGTTTCATGAATCTTATCTGGAATTAAAGTGGGCTGGTGTATCAGTGAGGTAATATAGACTGACTATGTTTAGAGTGTCTCAGACTTTTCTGGCTGCTATTTTTTTTTACATTATACATTTCTGGGATACTTGTATCAGTCATTCAGATATTTGTTTATTACAGCTTTTCCTTAAGTTTCATGTTATTTAATTGTTGGAAGGACAAGACGGTGATGTCCAATCAGCTTGGCATAGTGGTGGTCGATAAACATTAGAAGACAGTGGTAGTGATAGATGTAGCAATCCCAAGTGATGGCAAAATCAAAAAGAAAGAACATGAAAAGCTCGAGAAATACAAGGGCTGAAAGAGGAGCTGGAGAAAATGTGGGGGTGAAGGCAGCAGCGGTGCCAGTAGTGAGTGGGACACGGTGGCAGTAATGCCTAAGCTGAGTGGAAGGCTCCAGCAGAGATCAGGAACCACATCAGAAATCTCTGACCTACAGCACAGTCCTGGGAACAGTTAAGACCCTGCACAGAACCCTCAGACTCCCAGGCCTCTGGTAGAGGACCCGAAACACAGACACCTCCCAGGTTAACGGTTTTCATAAAGGTACATTTGTTTGGACAAATATAATGATAACAACAAAAATAGTTCATAACGGTTTAATTTAACAGCTGACATCTATCCATTTTCTATGATAATAGAATATAATAACATGATAATAACCAAAATTACGTAAGTTCTTATATCAATAGCTATATATACACTGAACACAAATATGATCACAACACTTTTGTTTTGCTCCGATTTTTTTATGAGATGAACTCAAAGATCTAAAACATTTCTACATACACAAAATAACCATTTCGCTCAAATATTGTTCACAAATCTGTCTAAATCTGTGATAGTGAGCACTTCTTCTTTGCTGAGATAATCCATCCCACCTCACAGATGTGGCATATCAAGATGCTGATTAGACAGCATGATTATTGCACAGGTGTGCCTTAGACTGGCCACAATAAAAGGCCACTGTAAAATGTTCAGTTGTATCACACAGCACAATGCCACAGATGTTGCAAGTTGTTTACATATGAACCTGACAAAATAAAAATTATTATATAAATGTGCACACACACATATACATATATAACATTAATGCATACACAATACAAATATATATAGTATATAAGTATATACATATCTTTTTTTATTGTTGTTGTGATTATGACGATGGTGATGATAATGATGGTTATTATTCTTACTTACATTGCTGATGTGTAGGGATGTAAAGATATATCCTTAATCGGTTAAAAATCGATAGAAATAAGGGGGATTAAAATCGCTACAGCATAATATGTGCTTCAATGTCCTACTTCAACAATAGGGGGCGCTGTCTGTTATTACTGTTGCTTGTTTTGACGTCACAGTCTTTACCACTGACCACTGACCTACCACTGGCCTGCATACTGGGACTACATCAGCTAAACATTCTGCAGTCATGGCAGCGGCAGACACCCCGTTTAGTTTTAAGTCAGAAGTGTGGCAGCATTTTAGCTTTCTCAAGTTGGAAAATAAAAAGAGTGAGAACATCACAGACCAGACAAAGACCGTATGCAAGCATTGCATGAAAATAATGAGCTACACACACAGCACAACCAACATGATGCAGCACATAAAACGGCACCATCCGGAGAAGCTGCAGACGCCAAAACCTGAGCGAAAAGCTTTGCCGAAAGGCCAAACAACGCTTGTGAGTGGATTTGTCAGTCCCCTGTCACAAACAAGTGCAAGACTTAAAGACATAACCAAATGCATCAGTGTTTTCATTGCCAACGATATGAGGCCATTTTCCACGAGGGATAAAACGAGGGATTTCAGCAGCTAGTAAACATGCTGGAGTCAAATTACCGCATTCCCTCTCGTCCACACTTTAGCCAGTCTGTTGTGCCTGCAGTCTACAACAAAACAGAACAAAACATGACCCAAACTCTGACTGAAGCCGATAGCATTGTAATAACAACAGATGGCTGGACTAGCCATGCTATCCAGAGTTACCTGACAATCACGGCTCATGTGATAACAAGTGAGTGGGGCATGGCGAGTTTTGTTTAACAGTGGCGGAAACAAAACTGTCACATGTACCCACTGCTGTCTCCTCCAGCAAGAGCATGCCTCTCCATACCAGCTACGTCTGTCCCAAGTGAAAGGGATTTTTCAACTGCAGGGGACATTGTAAATGTTCAGAGATCTCAACTCCTTCCTGAGAATGTAGACCTGCTGATATTCCTTAAGAAAAACATGTCAATTCCAGGCCAGGACAAAACCTGCACTCTAAAAAAGAAGTTAGCTCTATTTTTTTTTTTACTTTCTTTATATGATTTGGGAACTCTTCTTATATTTCTATTTTATTTGTAGTTAAAAAAAAAAACATATTTCTGTTTAACTTTTTAAGGTGATAAATGAAGGAAAAATGCAGTATATTTTGGTTAATGAGTTTGAAGACAACCTCAGAATGTTTCAAAACTGCTTGGTTTGTGATAAGGACACAAGAGGAAGATATTTTTGTCAAACATTTTCTTAAAAATTTAAATAAAAACAAGAATCTGTATTTTGACTTTAATCTGTTTTTTTATTCCAAAATATATCAACTCAATTTATGTTTTTAAATTAAATTGGGTCAAGTGTATCATTATATCTCAATGTTTGATTTGAGTTAATAAAGGAAAAATACTGGGATTCAAATCGTATCGTGGACCCAAAATCGGAATTTGAATCGAATTGTGGGGTGAGTGTATCCTTACATCCCTACTGATGTGTGTTTGTTGTTCTTCACCCAGTTGGTATGTGTTGTCCATTACCTTTGTGGTATTATTTCTAACCATTTTTGGTATGCTGTTCTTTACTATTAGTGCCACTGTACTTTTCTTGCCATTGTTGGTATGTAATTATTATTAAAATGTAAATGAATGGTTAACTGTTACCTATGGTAACACCATGACTGTACTTTGTTTCTATTTTCACATAGATTTTGGTTTTGTCATGTAAATACTGTTGAATGAGGTTATTATAATCTGGTATTGGTATATTTGTTCAGTTTCCTGGTTTGAAATCAAGACAGGAGTGAGTATTTAAAATATAATTATGTTAAGTTATTGATGATGAGAAATGGGGGTGGGTTCATTAAGTTTTCTTCTTCCCATTCCTTTTTGAGTGTAAATGAATTAATTTGACATTTCAAATAAATAAATGAATTTATCATTATTATTATTATTATTATTATTATTATTATAATTATTATTATTATTATTATATTGTGAGAAACTACCAGACTGTCTGGTTTTTGTGACTTCATCAGACAGACAACTGTGATAGAGCAGTTCTAACAGTTAACCCTAAACCAAACCCTAACGATAAATTATCAATATAATATCATGTCTTTTCCTCAAGATTAAGATTAGGTTCAGACTGGTCGTAACCCTGTCATCCAACACATCACTAAAAACATTCTCATCTTCATAATAATCAGCATAAAAAGACCCCACAATGGTGTCCATCTGTCTGTGAGCTTGTGAGGGCAGATGTCTCTCACCCTATGGTCCACCTCTCACCCTCTGAGGCTCCCTCCTCTGAAGCAGGTCTTTTAATTAAAACATTGTCCTCGGCCTGTACCAAGTGCGTAAGCCCCTTTTTCCATTACAGACGCAGGTCGAGCCCAGCGTTAAGCCGACGCGGATGCACAGGACCCGCCGGGAAGGAGACATAATAAGAACAGACATGATACAGGAACCTCACCGTGGGGCGGCGCAAAGACATGGAGAGACGGCCCTGGTCCAGCTGCCCCCACCTCCCTCCACTTAATGCAACAGTTCACAGTCACAGAAACAGGGGCATCGAGGTAAACCAGAGCTTTCATCTAATTATATGAGGCCAGACAGGAAACAAAATCCACTGTGGGATTCAGGACAATCGATATTACACCATGAAGCACCAGTTCACACCTTCTCTACCTTGTCGGCGCTGTTGGATTAAGTCTATGAACATGCACGAAGATTGTACAAAACCTGCCATTTGTTTATGAACATTTCAAACTGAAAGTGACAGCTGCATGTGGAGTGATACTGGCATGCCCTGCGGCTCTCTGCTCCTTTTGTTGGGTATGAGAACGCTGAGTCAGTCATGGAACCAACCCTAGGGCACATCTGTAAGCATGTTGATACAAATGTTAGTGCTAGCTATCCACTCAGTTGAACTACCAAGTATGTAGGCATCACAATACTGCAGCTAAAGTTCAGACAGAGGCTTTCTTGGGCGAAGTATAAGTCGATTCCACAGTCAGGTCAGTTGAAAATAAACTACTATAAAGTAAAGATTCAATCAAAGATTTAAAGGAGTGATATTTTGGTAAAACCTGTAGAGTTTGATCAGTGACAGTGGATGGGCATACTGAGTTTATGTTCAATTGATGATATCTTTGACTAAAAAATTCAGAGAAAATTTTCAAAATTTTTCTGTTTTTGGTATAATAATCCTCAAATATTATTTCAGCATGATGATTAAAGTTCATGATAAGTACAATAAATATGGGAAAATACCTGATTTTCCACCGAAAAAATGCAAAACAGAAAAGATAATATTATAATAAATGGTGATAAATCTATTAAAGGAGTGATATTTTGCATTTTTAAATGGAATTATACATTTTAAAGTATTTCCCTGTGGTCTACATAAACTGTAAATTCTATACTTGGGTCTGAATTCTTCATTAATTCAACTCCACAGGTCATCTTCAACCCTATTTATAAGTAATAACACTAGAAATGTGGTTTTGAGCACTGGCCTTTTAAATGCAAATGAGTCACTTCACACTTCAATCAATTGAACATTTTAGGTAATCGGCTCAAAGTTTGGCCATATTTTCAGTATAAAATACAACAACTGCTGCTGACAAACAATTATGGCATATTTGAAGAAATGTTCATTGGAAGTCTTGACCTTATATGGGCAAATGTCGTGACATAGGTAGTTACAGGCGTAAGCAATTAAGAAAGGATTAAAACAGATTGTAGAATTCCACCCGATTTTTGCCAAAATGAATATAAAGATAGCTCTGCAGCACCTGGAGGGTTCACATTCAAACTTTATGAGCTATTAAGAGTCCAAAAATACACAAATAAATGAACCAAGGACTTTTAAAAGTGGGTTTGGCAAAATATGACCCCTTTAAAGAGTGAATGTGATAAATAAATGTGATTCTGTAGATAAAAAAGTAAAGGATTCACCCACATCACAAAGGCAGGCAAAGATTTGAATTTGAAGAGAGAGCAGACGTCTCACCTTTAAGAACATATTAACCTAGCGCCAAATGGATTTCAACTCCGAAATGGAAGCTCAGAGTCGACGTTGTCACTTTAATATAGTCCCAATCTGAGCAAAATGTTCAGAGGCAAAATGTCATTTTATTTACTGAAATTAAACATTTAAGAGGTGTCTTTGTAGAAGAGAAGGATGAGCCGACATTTGCATCAAATTGCTCAAATGCAATTGTGCAGGTAAGTTGTGTAGGTGTTACACTGCAAGTGTATATGAGACAAGATTTGTGCGCAGGTTTTTCCCTGGGGAATGCAATTATGGACCAATTTACACCCCCTCATCTCTCGATGCTGCATTTATCTTTAGCAAAGTGCACTCGGGTTGAAATGAAGCATGGCAATGGTCTCTGTTTATGAACACTATCAAAACAGAGCAGAAATGTCTGCCATATGCTGCACCGCATTCAGGTTGCCCATTCAAAATGGCATCAAATTAGAGAGGATTCATCCCTTGTTTTCTTATTTGATTTGGGCTTCACTTAGCTTCAACATATTACTACTAATTGGCCTTTCTTCTTGCAATGACGGTTGCTCCACGGCTTAAACATCTCATACGTGTCTTCAATGTTGGCCTGATGTGCTTCTGTTCAGTAGTTAACATGCAACAACATTACACTTAACTTGGCGGCCCTTGGAATAGCTTCTCTTTAACGCTCCTGCAGCTGAGGCACAAGTGTAAACCTCCTGAAGTCAATATGGGGCCAGATTTATTAACATCCCATTTTGCTTGTAGTAATGTAGGTGTGCCATCTAGAATTTTGTGTTAAGGGTTGGACCGCAGTTTAAATATAGACGCAGTTTCTATCAGCAAAATTGTGTTCTGGGTTGATAAATCATGTTGCGTGTGCTGAATTAATATATCTACATTTTCTCCTCCCAGTACACGCACAGTTGCGGGTAAATGCCCCATATTACATATTTATTTTACCAAACGTACTAATTGGTTCAGATGCACTATTTTGCACCTTTGAAAGACACAACCCTTATTGCGCCCTGATAGTAAATCAGTTTGTACTTTTTCTTGCATGTAAAATGAGTTTTGATGTTTTGATACACTTTTAGTAAATCTGGCATAGGGGTGTAAAAGTGCAGAAAAATTTTGGTTCAATACATTTTCAGTAAAGTGAGGAAGACCAGTGAAGGGGAGGCTCTGCAACTACCAAATACTGAATAGTGATGTGAATTTGGGCTCTTCTCAGTGATCTGGTACATTTGTCTCAGTTCACCTAGAAGAACCAGCTCTTTTGTCACAAACTCTTCATTTGACCACTTTTCCTCTTTGTAATTTAGTCAAATTTTGTGCTGTTTATGCTTGTGATATGTGTACACATATAAAACTTAAACTGTTTGATAAATTTGTTGTACTTAAGTCAAATTACATGTTCCAATATTAAATTGCCGTAGCCAATTGTCTTACTGCATTTACATACTTAACGCTCTGAAACCAACCAGTGAACCCACCCACTTGTTTGTTAAACTACTCTGTCATTCAAAGCAAAAAGACATGTAAGACATAAATGTATTCAAATACTTCCAGATGCTGCTTCTTACCATTCTTTCTTTCCTTTGCACCATACTCCTCTGGTTTTTCTGCTCCTGTAGAGTGTTTTGCAGATTGCTTTAAGTGAACCGCGTAGCTCCGCCCTTCCCCTGCTTGGTGGTATGATCATTCTGTCTTGCAAAAGTAAATTACCGGCTCGCTAACGGGAGCTCAGACACATCGTTCACTTTAAGGGCCTTTTACTCAAGTCCATATCCAAGGACGCTACGGACTCGAGTCCACTTCATTTTGTCCATGTGAATGCAAATGTACCATACTTGAGTACCGTACTGGAGTCCAGGCGGCCCAGATCAGAGTCCACCCTTCTCATCTGGACTCCAGTACGGTACGAATGTGAATCCAGCCCAGATCACAGACACTAGATCGGACACTAAGTCTGTTTATGACTGATTACAGAAGTGACCTAATCAACATCAGACCGTAGACGGCGCCAAAGCATTCAATGTTTAAATCAACCATAAAACAAAAGGACAACACCATCACTATGAGTAAATATATCAGGGACAACAACGAACGTTCTTCTTCACTTTGCCTCAAACTGGAAAACAGATAGAACTGTATTGTTTGTTTTGCCGCCATTGTAGACAAATGAATAGAGCAGTCGCTTGGTTGATGATATAAGGGTTTGTCTTCTTCTGACTTCCACATTTGTGGATAGCGACAGAATGCCCTCCACATCGCCACCTACTGTTTTGGCTCCGTAACACCCATTCATACTGAAATACAGGCCGCGGTACACGTATGTGAATGCAACGCTTTGGGAAAGATATGAAGTGTATCCAAGTACAGTGCGGATCCAAGTGCACTGTGTGAAAACGCCCTTAATGCTGACAAATGACACATCACTAGTACCAAAAGTGAAACTTAACAGGCTTCCAATGTCCAGCCCTGGGTTCTGCCATGCTGCACCCCGAGTGTTTGCATTCTTCACATAAGCTAGATGTATTTTGTTCAGTACATGTCCTTATTGAACTGAAGGCCTTGTATCGAAATTGTTCAAACAAGTGCACTGTTACACCCCTACTATACATGTATGTCTACAAATACTATTTAACAATGCCTGATGAATATTCAGAGTTCTCTTGCCCAGACAGGAAATCCCCATCAGCCATTTTACAAACTATAGCACATAATTATGCCACCTCCAAAATGGAGATCTAACGCCCAGTCTTGTCTGATGCCCCCAAGCTTTTAATTAACTAAATTACTGCACACTCTTCCCTTCTTTGATTACTGCTATGGGGATCGATTGTCCACATACACACACACACTGAATTGCTGTAGGTGTAAAACTAGCTCTAATGAGAAGAAGTGTTTTAATAGTGGGGAATCCTGAAATTTTAACAACCTTTATTCTGACAAAATGGAAGTAAAATATAGACACAGTGCAGTCTTTGAGGTTCATTCTGACTGCCTGACCTCATACTGCCGGCAGGTTTGTGGTATTAAGGCTACCAATGTCCTCTAAATGCAAACAGAGGACACAGTTTTGGCTGTTGGCTCCTTATCTCTGTAGGGGGACACTGAACGGTACAGCTACAGATGACCCACTATGGTTCTATGGAAAGGAGGCCACCCCATAGTAATTCATTTGACGCATGTAGGACAGAAGCCAGCAAAGATGCATTCACAGTCCACAAAAAAAAAAAAAAAAAAAAAGGGACCGGAGAAATTGTAATTCTAAACTGAGTAAATTGAGTAGGCAGAAAATGTCAAGCAGGTTTGTTTTAGCAGTGCTTAGTATCTGTATATATGTGACCTTTCAGTAACACTTCCTCAAATTATGAATGCACTGAACTAACTGGTTCTTATTTCAGCATCACCTCATAGTCTAGAACACGAACACGCATTATTCTGCGCTGACTAATCCTTTAGTCTCTCACCACTCCTTAATTGATTTAGAGGAAATGTAAAAATGAAAGCACTCATCGTTGGTACAACTTCAAAAGCAAAAAGTAATATTGTATTTTCTGTGAATAATTCACAACAAGTGCAAAAAAACCCTATTTGCACAGATGGTTAATATTCCAAGCAGGATTTTAATTCCATTTAGTGCAGGGTCTAAGTACTGACATCATCATATGGTAGGAGACTGTGCCTGGGGCTTCCTTAGAGTCAGCTACAGGGCTCGCACTCTCAGTTCAACTTTTGCCTCAATGCAATATGGAAAAGGCTGATTATAAGCTCCTACAGAGTAACTACAAATATATGTGCAGGCATCTCTGGATATCTACTATAGGATGTTAATTTATGTTCGTTACCAAACTGACACCGGTTCAGCAGAGGGTGGTTGATGGCACCTGAGGCGTCATCTGACTTGTGTTGAATGGTTTCAGATTCTGACAATATTCTAATATAGAATGAGAATTAGGGCAATAAAATGATAACAGACAATATTAGAGCTGCACAATATATCATTTGAGCATTGTCATTGTGATTTACGTGTGTGCAATAGTTACATCGCAGGTGCTGCAATGTAGGAGGCAAATGAACTCAACGTGTTCTCATTTAATTTCACAGGTATCAGAAACACACTGCACGCAAGGATACACTAATCACGATTGTTCTTAATTAGTTTGCTGAAGCAGATCACACCCCTGCACATGGAGTGAGTCGCTAGTAACAACATTGAAAAATGAGCAAGAGAAGAGAACAAGAGAAAATTGCCAAAAACGAAGACTTGGTCCCAAAAAGAAAAGCAACTTCAATTATCTGAAATTATTTTGGCTACATAAAGATGATATTGAAACATGTGTTCTGTGTTGACGGTGCCGTACACCTGTTGACACAATGAGAGCTAACACAACCAATTTGTTTGACCATTTACGTCAGCACCGCACAGCTATAATCCTCCTGAGTATTTTTTCATATCGCAATATATATCGCAGGGTTTAAAAAATCGCAGTGTCATTTTTTTCCAAAATCGTGCAGCCCTAGGCTATATCACAAAATAATTTTCCTCTATAGAAATATGAAACATGTTCAGTTTCAATAGCCTTCATCTGTCCAGCGTAGTAGCACCGCACCGAACCAATCACGTTAGAGCCACACCAAGTTAGGTTGAGGCACACAGCACTGGCGTAAGAGGCAGCTGCAGCACACATACTAATGTTTAGGCTACAGCAGGAGATAAGAAGTGTTCCCTCAGGGAAAAACTTGACCGAGATCGACCAGGTTACTGAAAAGTAGGGTGCAAACTGTTTCTGTTGGAGGGCTTTGATATAATACAGAGGAGTACCAAATTAATACATGTAGCCTATGTGAAGAATGCAAACACTCACCTTTCCACACAAATCTTGAAGCAAAACTTTCACTTCTGGTTTGCACGTTACGGTAGTTACAGCAGTTAGGGAACGCACCTCTACATATATACCCCTGGCATTGTTTGGTGAAGATGGTCTGTTTTGTTTGTGCTCTCTTTTAAAACTTAAAAGCTTTGGCCTGCTAGTCAGACTTTTAATTTAGTTTTAAATATATGTACCTGTTTTATTTATCTGAAACAGTTGTATTATGTTCTTCAGCACATCTGTCATCTTCCACCTCTGACAGAAAATAAATCATATTTAAATTGAAAATAACCTTCTGATGTCTTCACATCTAACTTATGAGAGACTTGAAAATTTAAGCTCGACAAAAATAGTGATTTGATTTATATGATAATAAATATCAATATTGTCTGATATGAAAAAAATGATCGGGATATGATTTTTTTCCATATCGCCTGCGCTAGTGAGAATGCATGAATGAGCAGATATGTGATTATTATTTTTCTTCTTCATTCTAGGAATCATCTGCAATGCTGAATCTCTATTCAGTAACTATAAAAATACAACTTTTCGGTCAGCGTTCCCCAACAAGGTCTATCATCTGGTGAAACATGTGTCCACAAGTCTGCTGACCATCATTATTTCCATACATGGGAGCAAATGTCACAGCTGTATGCATATGGCACCTTTTGTGACATTCAGAAGAATATGATTTCCAATCTCTCCAACACTGACATTCAACAGCATGAGCTCCATGTTGTGATAGGATCTTTTCTTTTTTTTCTTTCCACTGCCCCCCCTCCTTTTCCCTGGTGGGCTCTCAGAGCGGTGGTACAGGAGGCGTCTGCCACAGCCCTGCTGTCAGACTGCCATAGCAGCATCTTCCTCTCTCTCCCCCAGCCCATGGGTACAGCTGACAACACATGATCCTCAGAGCCAGGCAGCCAGCCTAACACAGCAAGAGGGCCTTCAGCTACTGCTGACATATTCCAAGGCCCATTTCAACAGATGGAGTTTTTACAGGTACCGTTTGGGGTAAAATACCTCGCTCGAGGGTACAGCATCTGGTCCATCACAAATTGGATGGCGTACCCTGCCTATCTCCCTTTGCCTCACATCTCTAACCCCTATCACCTCACCCCTCCTGGTCTTTTTTCCTCCATTATATTGCAGATAGCTACTGTCCATCAGAACACATAAATAGAAAAACCCTACTGTGGAGAATTCACAGCACCAGTGAAGCATCACTGTTTTGATCCTTTTTCAGATAAAATTTCCGTCCACATTCTCACCAACATAATAAGCTGCACATTTCAAGCATTGTCTCAACAGATGCAATTCAATTCCACTCCCATTCTTCTCTCTGTTCTGCTAAAGTCTATGAGATGACACAGTGTTAAATCTCATTTCCGCAGCAACTTGAGCCTTGTGGTCCACTCCAAGTCTCCATCACTTACACTGCACTCAATAACCTTGGACTCGTATTTCTCTGGCAGTGATTTAACGACTTGCAAAATTACATTGCGGTTGGTTGAACCTGTGTTGATGTTGATATCTCTACTTTTTACTGTCCTATGTCCTGTCAGTCTCCTCCTGTTATTTATCATGACTTACGCCATGACACATGAGCAACACCCAATCGCCATTCATCTCCCTGTTAAATAATATGTGCCAGGCCAGGGTTCAGATCAGAGAAGCAAGTGAACTATGAGGTTTTGAAAACTGCAGCGGATGAATTACAACCATCAAGGAGTTCCTCTGAAGTTGTGCCACAGAGCGCCTTGCGAAGGTCTGACAGGTTGTAAAAAGAAATTTACACATTCAAGGCAGCTAGTGTGGTTAGATTAGTGCGCTGCATAATCCTGCTCGGAGGGATTTATGCATCTTTATATTACAGAATGCCACAAGATTACCATGTTATGTAGGATGCAAATCCTGAGATAAACAATAAGACGCATTGGAGGAAAACATACCAGAAAAGAGACTTACTATGGTAGTCAAACTACTTTCACACCCCTGGGTTTTATATGTTACAGAAATGGCTAAATCAGAGGTTCCAGGCATTAAAACACAATTGGAAAGAAGGGAAATAAAAATCAATATTTGAACAGTCTCAGTCTGTGCATCTTAAGTAGTCTATGAGCGAGAAAGCATACATATTCCACTACGGCTGAATTATTCACAATTCTGTGGTGTGTCTCCGTAATTCCAGAGCATAAAGTCATGTTGGTAACAGAACAAAAGCAACACTAACTTTTGTTGTAATTAAAATGCATTTAAAATCTTAATAAGTATCATTAACTGAAAGCTAATTTCCTGTACATTCATTTTACAATGTGTACACTAATTCTATCAGTGTGTGAGCCACAGTGATCATATATGAATATATCAGTGCATGTTTTTCTTAAGCCATCATCTCAGTTTAACATCTGCAACAGCTATTCACTCCCTTCACCTCACATCATCAGTGACAATTAATTTATTTACCCACACTAATCGCAATTCAGCCCATACCACTCTGTCATGATAATTACTACTTAACACAAATTGCTGTTGATAAATTAATTTAAAATGTGGTGCAGCATATGGACATATATTGTATATTACATAAAGACCAACTGTATGCAAAGTATAAATTAACTATGGATGGACACTAGGTGAGTTCCATGTGAAGCACATCAGACATAAAGGAATGTTTACCATTTTGTTAAAAGGAGGGTTGTTTAATAGGGAGCAGACTATTGTACAGTATATTTTACTTCTCAAGACTTGCTATTAATATTAACTATTATAGTGGAAATCTGACCAATTCTGCAGAATATGAGACAGATTAATCTACTATTAATAAACATATCATATGTACATCAGCTAGATGGGAAGGCAAAATACAGACTTCATTTGATTACAATTTTATTTTATGAAATCGGTGAAAAATGCTTAAATCCTCTAATGACCTGTCTTGCACAACAAAAATGCTGAAGATAACTGGCTTGTTGTGATAACATAACAAAATTAATTACCAAGTTTTGCTATTTGCTATTATTGTAAAGAAACCTATTTCTGGATCATGCTTTTCTTTTGTTTTTCCTTGAGATTTAGACAAGAAAAAAAAACCACTTAAATAGCATAAAATGTGTATACATTAATAAATAAATTCTACTAATTGTGATTATATTTTTGATCCATCACACCTAGTCTCAGGGGTATTGGATCTTGATAAACAACATAAAGGAATCCAAATTGTTTTTTGAGAACAGGCTTTGATGGCATCTTATAATAAAAACAGACCTAATGTGACTTCAAAAAGTGTCATTTCTGATCAAAGATATGATAGACAGCATCCACAATGAGATTAATACTGATATGACAGCAAGACAATCACGGCAGACAAATGGCCTGTAATTCAATCAGCGGTGCAGGGCATGTCATGTCAGCCAGGCTATTGACTCTGACAGGCTGCACGAGGTGCTGGCAGACTTGTATTGACCCAGGGCACACAAAGTGCTGATGCTTCACTGTGTAAATTAGGATGAGACGCTCTCCGTCACCTTTGACCAGAGGCCTTAGGAGACACTAACCTAAAATTCAAAAGGGAAAAAGTCAGCGCAGTGACATTTCACATTAAGTCTGTAATTTTCTAATCATTGGTGTCATGTCAACGGCAGCCAGTATCCAATGACCAATGTCACTAATAAGTATTCTTTTTTTTTTTTGACTTAAAAGTTCAATCGTCATATAATAAAACTGCACACTGACTGAATAATAAGATAAGATAAGATAAGATAAGATAAGATAAGATAAGATAAGATAAGATAAGATAAGATAAGATAAGATAAGATAAGTAAACCTTTATTTGTCCCGCAATGGGGAAACTGCAGTGTTACAACAGCAGAGTACAAGAGCAGCAGTAATCAAAATATTTAAGTAGAGTATATAAAAATTAACATAAAATGCATATCTATATCTCAAATTCAACGACAAAAACTAGAATAATGATTATCTCTTATGGTACAGTGAATATTAAAACACTAGCATGAGCCCTTAAACCCGTAAGGATCCAGTGTGACATTTGTGTCACTTTCCAAGTTAATTTTTCTCTACATTTCACCATCTATAAGTTTTTTTATCATCATTTATTGAAATATTATCTTCAGTATTTTGTATTTTTTTAGTGAAAATCAGGTATTTTCCAACATTTACCGTATTTTTCAGACTATAAGTCGCACCAGAGTATAAGTCGCACCCGTCAAAAAATGGATCATGAAGAAGAAAAAAACATATATAAGTCGCACTGGTGTATAAGTTGTATCTTTTTTTAGGGGGAAAAAAAGGACAGACGAAAGATAAACGGGAAAGTGGCAGAGCGTGGACTAAAACACTGATAAATATCGGCACTAATTTAACCAATGGAGAGAACGAAGGAGTTAAAGAAATGAAAAGAGGTGTGGAGTTGTCCCTCTTCTTCTACAGGTACAAAATGATTCTGTTCTTTATCCACAGAACTGGAACAGGGGGATTTGACTGTGGTGTCTGTTGGTATCAATCAAACGTTTAGTAAACACTAATGCATTAGCCACACAGCTAGCTCTTTGACGTCGGTAATCTGGTTTTTTTAGATCATTTCAGTCACAAACTAAGGATGTGTAAATGGGAGACTGAAATGTCTGTTCAGAGTTGATGTCAAGGCCTAAATACTAAACTGCCCTTCAGGATTAAAAACATTATAACAGCATAATGCAGCACTGTGAATGCACAAAAAGCAGCTAGCACTAAAGCTAATGGGACTGCTAAAGTGGACACTGAACTTTCTACCACTGCTCACTGGAAAATTTTACAGTGATTTTCTGGTTTTTATGCCTGCAGTGGGTAAGTGTGGTTATGTAGGAGCCAGGTTACCTTATCTCCTCTTACTAGCATGACAGTTGAGTTTCCTGCACTTTGTCGGTATTCAACATTAGCCGTCAGTCTCCTCTTCTCCAGTACACAGCGCTGAGTTCCCCTAGCTCCGCCGTTATTTGTCCAAGCCTCCACCTCTGCTGCACAACCATCCGGACGTCACTCGTAGGAAATATATCCGCCAGCACAGTGTGGACCCACTGGTCCACTTGTCACTGCTGACGACACACAACAGACAGAGTCCCATCAGCTAAGATGAGCATTCTCTAGCCTATCTCAGTCAGCTAACACTAACCCAACAACAGCGCTGTGTACTTCGCTGTCCTTAACATTCACTCACTCTCATACATGACCGCATTGCTTTGCATCCTGCAAGTTGTTGTCTTGAAAAAAGAAACGCAGAGTTGTAATGAAGATCCGCTGTTGATTCATTAGCTCCAAAACAAATACATTTCCTGGTTAGAGTATGCCCTTACAACAGTTGTCAGTAGTGCTTATGGGAAGCGTAGTCTTTGTCCTGGAAAAACATGACTGACTCTCAACTGTCCTAACAGAACCTTTATGAAATTCTATATTTTAACATATATAAGTCACACCGGAGTATAAGTTGCAGGACCAGTGAAACTATAAAAAAAAAGTGCAACTTATAGTCCAAAAATTATGGTACACAGAAAATTTCATTTGGAAATGGACAAAAAAATAATGCTGGGTCTTTACGGGTAAAAACTACCTTCATAATTTTCATTTTTTTACATTTTGATTCCTTCACGTAGCAGGTGTATGGATCTAAAACAAAAAAATAACATGATTGTTGCACTAAACAAACCCCTGAGCATATCAAAGGTTGAAATGTTTTCTTAAAAATAGTACGGAATTAGAAGTGCTGGTTTCAACCTTGAGGATCTCCTTGGTCGTCTTCCAGTCACAGCTCGGACACATACACAACCACCCCTGATCCAGATGCCATTCATTAAATAATTAACGTCTCCCTGAGATGAACTTTGATTTAATTGATTTGGGCAAGCCTGGTGGAGGAAAATTGATGGACCATTGGGTTGGATTTGCTTTCAAAGTGCAAGAGAATCAGTGTAGCTGGAGGATTTATTGAACACATTACAACAGGAGACACAAACATGCAGCATGACTAATATTATCACAAAACAAAAACCATAGTTTGTGCTTAGGTAATTACTGTTTGATTGTACGGATGGTCGAATAAACTCTGCTGATTATCTCTGCTGTGATGTAGATAAAACCCACAGTGTCGGCCAAGCAATTCATTTAACCGCTACATGCGCCTTATTTGTAATTGAACATGTTTTATTGAAGTTATTTCTCTTTCTTGGGGCAGAGCTGAGTTGGATATACACAGAATATTCATCCAACACCAGTGAGTGTCTGTGTATACATGAGTGAGTGGATGCATAAGGGTGGGGCTTAATCATGGGAGAACTCTTTAATTTATTTTCCCCTTTGTTCAAAGACGCTTGCCGAGGCTTTACTGGTTTGAAGACAGAATGAAAACAAAAGAGGAGCAAATGTGGGCAGGTATTAGAACAGAAACAGAGGGGGCACGCGAGGGCGGGTGGAGGTAGGCGCTGCTACCTGAGCCGCGACACCTCAGCTGCACAGCTTGTATGAGACAGGTGTTGCTTGCCTCGGGGGTTGGCCCGTCTTCCACCTTACTGTACTCGATATGATTCCACCGCCCTTTGCATGCAGAACAGCATAGGAGCTGTACACACAAACACGGGCAAACACGCATACACACAAAGAACAGAGAGGTGGATGGGGGGTGGAGACTCAGGCAAGGCGAGCAAAGAGAAGGCATGGCACACAAAAAAGCTGCTGCTGCTTGTGTAAATTGGCTGATGCTGCCTCCTCTTTGCCAGATTAACTCCACGGGGCAAGGAAGATGAGGAGGGAGGGGAAGCGTGTGAGTGGGGGGCTGGGTTCAGTCCTTTCATCAAAGGGCCTTTCTTTCCCCCCTCTTCTGAGCATGAGGGAGTGCCAGCTCTAGAGTGGGCAATGCATTCAGTGATTACATGTCAAGTTCAGATGTTCATGTTAAATTGTATGAGGGTAAAATCATAAATGGAAGAGAGGTTGTGGTTTACTCCAAGTTTTGCACAATATAACATTTGAATCGCACTCTTAAATTCACTTTTGTTGCATTTAGTGCAACAACACCAAGCAGTAAAAAATGTATAGTTGTCAACCCAGAGGAAGTGCCTTAAAGCAAAGGTACGACACGTGAATAACAATGAGTTCTATGCATCATTCTGCTGTCCTATTAGTCTAATTCCAGCTCTGTGTCCTGTGTTTGCGCGTGCTGCTTTCAGGCCCTACAGCCAGGATGTTTTAATCTCTAGTGCCTGGCCTGAGGCCATGAGACCGACCCTCAGCCCTCGGAGACAGGTCTGCTGACACTCCTTTGCTCTCTATTGTGAGGCTGTCACATCACTCTCTCAAATCCACAGCCCATTTCTGTCTCCTCCTCTCCCCTGAGTGGGTGTAATTACATTAAGGAGTCAATCCGAGCTCAACCTTCCTCAACCCAAAGCTCCATCCTGGTGCATATCTTAGCATTAGCTTTGCCATAATCCTGGCCAGGGGCAGTAATAATTGTGTCTATAGGGTCATCCCCTTCAGCTTTGAAACAGGACCACCAGTAGGACTACCTGAAAAAAACACAACATAATATGTAATGATAAACTACAGTATTTGACTCCTGCTCTTTATTTAGTATACAGGTGCAGAAAAAAATATTAGACCACTCTGTTTTTTGTTTTTTTTTTTCTATTTCTTGTTCATTTTAATGCCTGGTACAAATAAAGGGACCTTTGTTATCTATCATTTTCCATCGTTTTCTTGATAATAACCATATCACATTAGTTCTTACATCAATAGCGATAGTACTGTACTGACAAAAACACTGATTTAGACATTCCATGTTTTTTTTCTGTCTGGTTTAGTCACATGATGCACACAGGAGTTAGCACTTAATAATAATAGTTAATAATTTTAATATTTTTTTCCACGACTGCATTTTTCTCTTATGATTACAAAGATAAGTGGCTACAAGAAAAAACTAATAAACATGAATCAGATCTAGATCCGAGATGCAAACTGAAATAATAACAAAAGGTAGGTTTAAGTGTTTAAGTGGATGCCAGTGAAAAATCTCTCTGTAAATCTTAATTGGAAAACCACATCAGAGGAAAAGGGAAGTGTCACCATGGTCTTTATGGATAAATTCTGCTTTATTCGATCAAGAGGGGTTGAAGTTCAACATCTTAATCTCATTTGGGAACATTCACTCATCCAGTTAATTGCTTTAGCACACAACCTGTAGTTGTAATTGTATCACTTGGTTAATATCAGCATTTATGCTACTGTTAATCTGATTTCATACGAAGTGGGTGAGCATTGCTCAAAGTTGCGTTAATTGAGTTACAAGCTATCATTTTCAGCAAATTTGCTGCAATCTCTCCAGCTTTAAATGGATGGTTTACTAGTGAGCAAAGTCCCTGAGGAAATCACACACGGATCAGATGTGAAACAAAAGTGAAAATGAGACACTCAAAATAAAACATCAATGCGGTTTCATGGTGTTTTATGATGGACATATGTAGTATAAATAATGATCTATTCATTCATGTTTCATTACAGAAAAGAGGCCCAGCAGAAATTTAACAAAATGAGCATTTGTTTCATATATAAATTGTAATAAAATCTTCTAAAAAGCAGTTTGAGATTTTTATCAGGCATTGCATAGTGATTTACACCACACTACCCTTTTACATGAGGCAAACCTATACACACTTCATGTTTTAAAATAAATCAGCATTTTCTTTTGCAATCTCATGCAGCATGGCCTTACTCCTAGTCTAATATTTATTGTAAGTCTTAATTTAGAATAACAGATCAGAATGTTTCTTAAAGTCAGAAACTTCAATATGTCCTAGCATCATACAGAAAGTGTGTATTTAAAAAAAATAAAAAAGAAACAGGAGTTGAGACTAAGGATGCAATGATTATGAATTTTGTTGGTACAATTATTGTCTTTGGAATAATCGTGGTTTCAAGACTATCATGATTATTATGCATTGATTGAGTTCAGTAATCACTGAGAGTTGACTGAAGTTGATGTTCAATATTTAATTACATTAATAATTATACTGTATATGTATACATAATGTTATTTAATACAATGCTCATATTTATTGATGTCCCATGGGGAGGTATGAGTAATACACTAAAGTTTCATTGTCATGTATTCCACACCTATTTTTGAATGAATTTTTAAAAATACTTCCTAATTTTCTGACAATTCTGTCAATTACTTTATTTTTTGTTACTTAACATTACATTAAAAAAATATAATGTTAAGTTTCACTGACTGAAGACCTTGATAGTATTCCATCATTTGTCTCCTATAGACTGACATTGCACTGCATTGGTGTAGTTTCATTTGTTTACCTTGTGCTGAGCTCAAGTCTCACTGCTACACTGCTCATTGTAAGTGACATTTTTAATCCTTTACCAATTCGTTTTCATGAAGTAACTTGCAACTAATGTAATTTAACTAATTTATTTAATATGTATATGACCTTTATTCGAGTGTGTAAAGCTGGATGATGATCCTGCAGGCGCCGTGTCAAATTAGAGGTATCAACATTTTTGCAGCAACTTTTTACGTAAAGTTTTTTGCATAGTGGGGATCCGTCATCTTCGATTACACTCTCACCATTGTTGATGTAACCAAATGCTCCCACACTACTCAATTGAGGCGCTTATTTGGCAAAACCAAAATATTGCTACTTGTTCCCTCTACCATGGATAGGTAGCTTATACTTGCTGTGCTAAGGTGATGCGCCACTGGTGTAACTTTGTTTTCGTTCTGTGCATATTGCACCGACATGTCCAGCATAATCTCCCTGTTTTTGAGACTGAAAACAGGAACACAGTGTTGCAGTGCCTTTACACGTAATTAACCGGGACATTTTTAATCATGGTTAATTGTGAACCCGCATAATCGGTGTATCCCTAGTTGATACTAGAGATGCACCGATCCACATTTTTTCACCTCCGATCCGATGCCTGAATTTGGATATCTGCCGATACCGATACTATTCCAATATCAAAGCTCTGTTTGCATTAATATTATTATTATCATATTGTTATTTTTATAAAAGGTTGTAATAAACTCTCTACAGGCAAGTATGATATGTACATATGTATGCATGTATGTCCCAAAAAGCAACCTGAGCAAAGTATAAAGTCAGAAAAACAGAAAATCCAGTTAACAGAAAAAATACCATCATGAAAATGAATACACAACTGTAAGGGTTTCAAATGGACTGTCAATATTTATTACATCCGACACAGATACACATAAAGGGTCAACTTATCTAACACTATAGTGTTTCCTGTGGAATTGAGGGGCGGGACACATGGTTTGACCCAGTTTCGGGTCAGAAATTTCCCGTCTGGGTCATGATTCATGCCACATACATGCACAGTTGTGATCCAAAGTTGGTTAGCCACCGTGCGGCTCAATGCTCACCTGCTAGCGGGCTGCACACTACAGTATGAATCTCCCAAACAGAGGCACATCGCATTACTCCACGTCTCATTGAGACATGCCTCCGTTCACAGATATGGATCGGAAATCTCCGCAGGTTGGATTGAAAATTTCTGATCTGTGAATTACTGGATTGGATCAGACCCATCCCTAGTTGATACACAAATTTCAACAATATTTCACTTAAATAAGACATTTCATTCTCACAGAGAAATTGTCAATACCTCTGCCAATATATAAAAGTACAGCAGTATGTGGTACTATTGGTAGGAAAATAAGTTTTGAAATGTGTTCCATCATAAGACATTGTTCCGCATTTTTCCCCTTCACATTTCAAAATATTTATCCATGCCTCTGCAGGGTAAAACAATGAATTTTGCATGTGGCAAGACAAAAGAGAAAAAAGCCTGGTATCGTGGTGCCCCCCAGAATCCACTTCAGACCCCCTGCGAGGAACCCTGTCTGAAGTTACTTTGAGAGGAGGAGAGATGCCCTACTATTCCATATTCATGTGTGGCTTTCTGGGGGAAGACTTACTCATCAAACAGGCAAAAGTCTACCACAAAGCATCTCCTTTACATGGCTATGGAGAAGTGATGTTTGCAGGGGTGCACTGTCATTTCCATAACAGGCAGCTCTCTGTGTGCTTCTCTTCTCAGTTTTGGACATGTAGAGGTTTTATACTGCAGTTCTACACATCTACAGTGGGAGTTTGGTCACAGTGACATAATATTTTTTTTCCCCATTTATTCATATTGTACATTTTTCTCTGGGATTTGGTTGCACTGCCATTCCTAAGGCTATTTTGGACAAATAATAGCACTGTATCAAAACTAAAATAAATATTGTGTGTATGTTTTGCCAGTGGTGAACAGAGGTATATAAACCAGAAGTCCATTTAGTAGACTTGTGGTGCAGTTTATACTAAAGAGACAGAATTTAACAACTCAGCACTTGTTTTACAGCTCCAAATGAAATGTGCTCCGACACATTTGCTTTACTAAACACTACAAATAGAAAAATTACATGCTATAAGGTTTTACACCCAGTCAGGAGGCACTGCAGTGTGACTGGGTTTGCAAAAAAACTCCAGCACACTGGCCTCAGTGAGTGTGGGAGTTGATTTTTTTTCTTTGATGCAGCGTTCTTTGTCATGTTATCATGGCCTTGGGATACACATGGCATGTTCACGTGAATCGCAGACCAGTCGTAAAGGTTTCTATTCGAACTCAACAGATGGTTAGAAGGTTTGCGTGCGGGTTTGTCAAAAAAAGGACAAGAGATGACGGGGCCGGCTGCCAACAGACTGTCAAAATGCCCTCAGAGTCCAGTTGCTGATTTGGTCATTTAAATGGATTTTCCTGCTTCTTCTTTTCCATTTACACACAGAGAGGTTTGTTCGTTTCTTATCTAACAACAAACAACCACACAAATGCTTTCACTTAATTGTTTAAAACATGGATGATGTCCAGTATTTAAAATAGATTCAGTCTGTGCCCACCTAATTAAAAAATCGTGCAAATCTTTGTGAGTTTAATGCATGCACTTCACTGGGGAAACATCGATTTTTCATTCTGAGAAGAGAGAGTGGTCTTATGGGTTCTAGTCTATTGCAGTTGTGCATGAGTGCCTGTCAGCAGCTCAGCCAAGATAAACCACGTCTGCATGGAACTGCATCCTCTCCCATCACAAGAGATGTCAGCTGTTAACACTCCTATAGCGTCAAAGTGTAACGTAGTGTCCAATAAAGGGCCAGAACAAGCAAGTTACCAATTTACACCTTGTTTTTGTCTTTATCATGATATTTTAAGACTGACTTTTGCGGGATATTACTGTCACGTTACCTTCTTTATCAGAGCATTTGGAGGTTTTATGGTGATATGATTTATAATGGCTGGTGGCATGTTAATGATGCCAGGAAGCTTTGCCTGCCATCCATATTCATGAACAACTGTGTTTGGGGGCTGTGGAGATGGAAGGAGTATGGACTGCCACGCGTCTGCCAAAAACACCAAGTCTGGAAAGCGGTGCTGCTGAGGCCTCGAGTTCACATGCCTGTAGGCATGAGCCCACCTGTTCATCCAGACTCGTTGCATTCCCAGAGAGGAGATCAATGACTACGGATGAACAAAGAAACAACAAGCAGAGGTCTACGGAGTCAACGTGCATCCGACATACTCTGACCTCAAATAAAGGCTACTTGAACAAACTAGCAGATTATAAACTGCTGGAACACTGAAGAAATTTTGTCTTTTTTTTAATTTTAATTATCCTCCCCACCTCCAGCCCTAAAAAGGAGAAGTACAGGTATGGGCTGAAATATGTGCAACCAGAAACTGAATTTGACTCATTTATATTTGAATTTCAATTGCTAAACTTGAATAGTTGCATTTGAATCGCATAATTTGAATTTGTATTGTTTAATTTGAATCTATATTTGATCCTCACTAGTGCTGTGTACTGGTTCTACGTACCGGTTCTGGACTTGTAAAACCGTTTAAATTCAAGTCCAAAAAAACCAAAACGTCGGAAACCGGTTCTGGACTTGCCAAAAAAAATAGCACTTACGTACACCCTCAATTT
>JAPTGZ010000016.1:18429119-18441887 GCA_029814645.1 Fowleria isostigma | reverse complement strand
AAATTAAGTCTGTGATAGAAGTCTAAACCAAGTTGCTCTGCTCACACATCATGCCATGGGTTCAGGTCCGGACTTACCTAAATCTCTGGATTCGAGTCCGGACCTGAACCTGAACGTGGGTTTAGGTACACAGCACTAATCCTCACTGAAAATTCAACTCTATTTTCAAATTCATTTCTTGAAATTGAATTTTGAGAACTGAATGTGAAAACATATAGAGTTGAATTTCCAAAGAAGATCAAATATAGTTTCAGAAAGACAATATTTAAATTTCATTTTCTTACATTCAGGTTCAAGTTTATTGGACTTCAGGTCCAAGCTAATAAATTCAATTTCAAAATATACCATTCAGTTTTCATTTTTCAATGCAATGATTTAATTTAAACAATACAAATTCAAATTATGCGACTTGAATTCAGTTTTTCAAAGCAATTATTCAAGTTTAGCAATTCAAATTCAAAGATAAATATTCAAATTCAGATTCCGATGGCACATATTTCAGTCCATATACAGGGTCTTTGTTTCTGCTAATCAAACTGGCTGACAAAAAAAATAACATGAGCATAAAACCATAGTTAAGCCTTTGTTTTAATTATTTAGAGGGATTTCTGCACCTATAATCAGCCGCTAATTTGCATTTTCATTCACACTTCATCACCAGAAGCATTTTATGGCAGTCCTTGTAATAAGAGGTTCCTGTTTGTTCAATACACTAGTGCATAATAGGTTTTTGCAGGAGGAAGCAAAACGCACTGTGATGTTACTGTGCATAAAAACATGGTTACGATTATATGCGCCCTTTATCTATAAATCATGCATTATTTCTAGACGTTAGAGGGCATGACATGTTGTTGTTGTATCATAGTGCCATTCTCTTAATCCAGACAATATCAGAGATAAAAAAAAACTGCAGCCTCGAGTTACACGCGTCTTGGCAATAGAGTAAACTGAGGTCTGAAAGCTTTTTGTCGGCAAAGGTAAAGACATGAAATGGCATCAACAGTAACAAGAGTCCAGCAAAACTAAAGGGGGGTTTACAATGCAATTTACAGTTCAACCTAAAGCAAATACCTCATGATGAATGAATTCTTCAAAAACACCACAGAGACTGTTTAACTGACTCATGTTATACAGTCTTTTTCTAATAAAACTTTTAATAAAACCAGCATGTATAATAAATCTTGTGAAACTGCCTAAATTCTAACCTCTGCCATTACACACCGGTGTCTTAAACTACTTAACTCGAAGGTCTGGCATCAATTTAAAGCCATCCTTCATTGTCGTGAATATCACCAGAAGAGGCAGCAGCATTTCACGTCCTATTAGTAATCATGACCTAATCAATGAGCTGTGCCTTTAAACAGCTGACAGCTAATTACGAGGGTGTGCCACGCCATTCAGGTGACCAGTGGTAATTAAAGAGGAGGAGGAAATATCTGTTCCAGGGTTTTCATAGTGCTACAGTGGTAGAGCAGTGTGAATAGCATGGATACTCCTGGGTGAGGCCTAATTTGTTCCTCGGCAAATCAATACAACCACCTCATCTTGGTTGCTATGGAACAACATATACTAAAACACAATGACTGTTACCTTGGGGAATCTGCTACCAGAAATAATCTCACTGCTGCTATTTTGACCAGTGATTTGTTAGTTCTTTTGGAAGAGGATACCTATCTGTATTTCTCCATCCTCAGAGGGATTTTGATTCAGTTCATTAATGTAACAATATGGAGTTGATCCTTGTAGTATTGCAGCTCATCTAAGAGAATTACACATTTAAGGGTTGCAATTATGGGTGGGCGATATGCAAAAATATCACATCGCAATTTTTTAAAAATAAATTCATGAGCTTGATTTTATCACAATTCATTACAATGATTTTTGAGACTAATTTGCATATCTTTTGCCAGATAAAAAGTCAATGCTTCTGTTACCTCTTTCCATCGTTTGCTGCTCTTCTCATAATGAGTACCTTTACTAAATGCTTGCGTTAATTTGTTGGTTTTGTTTAACGCTGCCTGTTGCATCTGGCTGAGGTGTGGCTAGGCTTCTCGCAGTTTTGTTGCCAGGTGATTGAACACGTTCGATGTGTTGCCATCCGACATGTGAACTGTGTCTGTGCAAATTTTGCAAATTACTATTGTTTGCACTTTGTCATTTGGGGAAAAGCCAAACCGAATCCATACAATGGAAGTGGAGTTCTTTTTAGGAAGCAACTCGTCTGTTTCACTGTTTGCCATGACTCTCACTTAACGACTTGAAATCTACATGACGTGGTTGTGTACTGATGTGATCAGTCTGTAGACCCTTTCAAACATGCAATGGGAAACGGACATTCTCTGAACTTTGTGTCTGAAAACATATACTTCTGAACACAACCATCCGGCTCACGTGCAGTTAACTTAACACGGATAATAACTGGCTGACCCCCTAGTATTAAGTCCGGACATTAATCAGTGAGGTGTTGTCGTTCAAAATGTCAGGTCAAGATCCGGACATGCACCGCCTGAAGGGTTAAAGGGAGGGACCGGAGGGAAAGCTGTGAGTGCAGTTTCCAAGCCCCAGACAATCCATCTGGAGAATATCCCTTATATTTGAATGTAGACGAAACGGACATAATCCAGAGCAGAGTAGTATGTTTGAACAGACTACTCCAGTTAAAGAGCAGGTGGAATTGTCTGGAGATATTACGGAGTGCAAGTTTGAAAGGAACTTGTGGGTCAGCATATACAGTGCCCTGCATAAATGAGTAAATCCCAACAGATTGTCACAAAACTTTAGTTTTCTTTGAAAATCAACATTTTCTATGGGACACTATACAATATATTATGTTCTCATTTAAGGAAATGTTCTATAAAACTCAGTCTTCTCCAAATTTTTTTTGAAACTGTGCTTTTGTTCATTGAGGTATTGATTAAAATCTTACTTTTCAAAGAGGGTGTACTCATTTATGCTGAGCACTGTAACTACATCCAGAGCCATTGAATACTCTATGGCTCTGGCTATGGATGGAACAAGACTAAAACTTCATGTCAGGGTTACAGGAACCAAAATTATCACGGTTATCTTTGTTTTCGTGGTATTGTTGAAATGTGCTTAAAATGTCCAAAAAGTTCTTATACACACACTGAAATAAATTAACCAAGTTTTATTTAGAAAAAACTAATAAAATAACATGCAAAATGTACTTTGTTGGTAGAAACATTGTTCACCTGAGATTAAAATGTAAAAGTGTCACATATTTACTTTGGTGTAAATCAAATGTGTATAAACCAACATTAAACAAAGTAATGTGGATGCAAGAACAACACAACCACATGGAAACAAATCCATAGTGCAATTACTTAAGTATTGCTGTGTTTTCAAAGTGCAGTAATCGATCATGGTTTTCATGATAATCAGAATTGAAATGGTAATATTAACCATCAGGAATTTTACTGTGGTTTATCATTATACTGGTGATCATTACATCCCTAGCTCTGATTACATATTATAGACAATTCCACAATCGCTCTGCATTGATCATTGATAAATTCTAATCCTTCACGATCTATTATCATCATATTGTGCACCCCTAGTAGCAATGATAATACATGGGTTGAAATCTGCAATTTTAATATCCATGCAGATCTCTATCACTGGATTATCATCCAAACGAGGCTAAACTGATGAATATAATCACTCTATAAAATAATAAGCATGAAATGGAAAGCATAAGTTGGACACAGTGACAACATTGCTCATACGAAATGACCAGTGGCAGCCATACATGTCTAGATGTGGATGCCAGCGTGTTAAAATGTCAGTGCTTGAGGGGCCCAGTTTGGTGTGTCAAACTGCATCATGACAATAATCATTAGAATGTGTCATTTAGATTGAAACTATGCATGCTTCATCCACTTCTATTTGACTTTACTGGTGCAGAAAAGTAGTAAACATTCTAATCTGACACTAAAACCAGAACTGATTTATGTACATACAGTAATGAGAACTGAATATCTGAAGGGTTTACAGTGCAATTTTTCAGTCAAAAAAATTTATTCCATGCCATTATAAGAGAACAATATTATTTTTTGTATTGTAGCACCTTTAAGAAATTTTGCACAAATAGCAAATAGTAATCTGCTGCAGTGTTTGTCTTCATTTGCAAAGTTGACAAATGGTTTTTATTTTGACATGATCGTAAGCTTTAATGAAGCAGGAACCAGACACAACTACAAATGAGCCATTGTTTTGGCTATGAATGAATAGCACTAAAAGAGGGGGGATCTTTTCAGCCTGCCAACGAACTCAAATAGGCAAACAGCAGGACATGCACTCACTGCCAGACAAGCCACCATCACAGCAACTGTTGCCACGGTGCAGAGCTGCCAGCCTACAGTTTGATTAGCGAACGTCTTGGATGTGACTGGCTCCGGTACGAATGATGAGAGGAAGGGTCTTAAATGTTGTGCAATTAACCTCTTTACGTGCACATATTCTACTCCAGACATCAAAACTACTGACAGGCTGCTGTCAGCAACCTGCGCCAATCATGCTCTAATCTGGGAGACAAAGAGGCAAAGACGGCGTTTGGGCTGTTTCTCCTGTGGTGCATCTGAAAGTGTCTGATGAGACAATGCACTGTACCACAGTGTCGACGATAAAAGGGGGAACCCCATCAGAGCTGCGGCGGAAACGGCTGAGGAAGAAAGAAATGCCTGGTGGCTTTAATCATCATCATCACCTAAATGTGTAAATGAAAACAGCACACATAATCTATAGGTGTGAGTGAGGGGCAGATGAAAGCACAATGAGCAGAACAAGGCTTTGTCTGGAGAGTGGATTAACCCAGAGGTCGGATCATGACAGTGTGATTATATTTTGTAGTGTTAAACATACATACAGTAAATATGTTAACTCTGAATAGACTATGCCGTGCCTAGTCTTGGTTTGCAGTCAAATTGGCATAGCATGTGAGTCCATGTGCAAAGGTTTTATGGTAAAATTCTAGATAATATTTAGTTCAGAGATACTCTATCAAAATTCTCTTTGAAGTTGTAATTTCCATCTAATGAAACTATTTCACATTATCATACAAAAATGAGAACAGCTGCACTTTTCTATCCACCAATTTGTTCTGCTGTTTTTGAGGCTGGCGCGTAAGACTACAATGCAGTATTGTCAATTCAAGATTAAGGAAACATGTGAGAATATATTTTGGTGAAGGACTACTTTAGAGGGATTTCTCACACTTGAAGTGCAGAAAACCTTCTTTCTTAGAGGAAGACTGAGCAGGGACAGACTGAAAAGGAAATCACAGCCCTGGAAAAAAAAAAAAATCAAACACCTCTTTCCAACATGACACAAAGAATTGTTCATCATAGTATCAGGAGTGTAAAACACACAAATCTGCTACCCACTGAGCTTGGAAATCCAAATAATCTTATCAGTAACCATAACATGGACTGGAAACCGTGTTATTTTCATCCATTGCATAAGTTATAGGAAGTCCTTGAAAAATCAGAACTAGTGATGAACTGAATATGAAATCAACCAGGCACAGAGGAAGTTTACAATCACCTTTGAAAATGTGTCCTGTAATCTAATGTCTCATACAGCCTTTCAATGTACAATCCCCAGGTGGTAATTATGCTGAAATTATATGCTATAAAATTAGAAGAAGTATATGGTGTTACTATTAAAGTGTCACTTGAGAACCATTTAGAAGATGCATAAGTGGACGCATCACCACAGGGCTGATAAAAATTAAATCACTTTAAAAATAAGATCATGATTTGCCACCTCAAAGGTAAGATTTTATTCAAGTGTAAAATATTACAATTAGGGATGGGGTCGATCTGATCCAGTATCAGTATTGGGTTCTGATACCAACATAATTCATGGATTGGAAAGTTCCGATCCAGCCTGCAGGGATTTCCGATCCATGTCTGTGAACGGAGGCGTGTCTCAATGAGATGCAGAGTAATGGGATGTGCCTCTGTTCATGAGATCCATACCGCAGTTTGCAGCCCGCTAGCAGGTGAGCAATGAGCAGCACGGTGGCTAACCAACGTTGGATCACAACTGTGAGATGCATACGGCATGAACCACGGCATGGACGAAAACCTGAAAGCGTGTCAAACAGCCCCCCCCATTCCACAGGAAACACTGTTGTGTCAGACAAGTTGACTCTTTATGTGTATCTGTGTTAGATTTACTAAATATTGACAGTCAGTTTGAAATGCTTACAGTTGTGTATTCATTTTCATGATGGGATTTTTCCTGTTCACTGGATTTCCTGTTTTTCTGACTTTATACTTTCCTCAAGTTGCTTTTTGGGACATACATGCATACATCTGTACATATCATACTTGTCTGTAGTGAGGAGCTTATTACAACCTCATATAAAACTAGCAATATGATAACAGAGCTCTGGTATTGGAATGGTATCGGTATTGGCAGATGTCCAAATTCAGGTATCAAGATCAGATTAAAGTGAAACAATGTGGGTCGGTGCATCCCTAATTATAATGGGTGAGATGTCACATAATTAGCATACATTCACATTAAGGATGCACTGATACTGATACCAGTATCAGGTATCGGTTCAATACCGAGCACACATACTACTCTGATACAACCACACGGATACCACTTTAATGCAGTGTGACGTTCACAGTGTAGCAGGTACGCAGCGGAGGAGTGATGTCAGCAGAGTAGAGATTTTTCAAAATAAACGGTGACAAAAGTAACACTGACTACGAGTTCTGTTAAAGACACAGACGGATACGGATGGAGCATTCTGTCCATACTCTGTGTATGTTCCTTAAGTAATTCTGTCTGTTTTCTCGGAGTTTGCAGATGCGTACCCAGATGGAGCAATGTCACCAGGAACTGTGGAGGTAGCGAAGCGTTTCAAAGAGCAACTGAAAAACTACCAACATATTTATGACAACTACCCTCACCAATATCCACATTAATAAAACTCCTCTGTCATCGTCCTGTTGTTTTTATTGGCTTTTTTTTTTCTTCTTAAAAACCTTTATTCTTCTTTATGATATTTGGCAAAGGGGTGAGTATCATGGGCCATTTCCTTAATCAATTCAATTTCAATTCATGAGCTTCTAATCCAGTCATGATTAGATTAGATTCAATCTGATATTAATTCGATTCAGTATTAATTGATTGATTCAGATTCATTTAGTGATACCAAAGTACAATTTTGAGTTTGACTAAAGCAACCATACAACACATCAATACTTGTATCAGTATTGACATTTGAAAGGGAATGAATATGACATTTCAGCAGGAAATAGATGAATCTGCTCTTAATTAATGAACAGAACAGAAGACTGGTATGTGTCTACAGTGGCTCAGAATAGACTTCTTCATCATCTTTCTTCTGTTTCGTGGCAGGTGGCTTCTGGCATTAAGGTTCATAACTATCACCTATGCCTGAGTGTGGACCCAAGTTCATATCCCTAGGACCACCAGCTTCCCCAATCCGCCTCGGACCGTCTCTGCTGACCAGACGGTCCAGGCGGTCAGTTCCTCCGTACTGTGGGTTCAAGTCTGAAGGAACTCCTACAGAGGGGGTTTTCCCCATCCTTCCTCCACCCCCCCCATCCCCTCGCCAGAACAAGCAAACAAAATCAAGACCCCCATCTCTCCCAGGGGCCCACAATATGGAGACAGCCGCGCCTTGGCACTGGCAGTACCCGGATCAGGTACTCATGGTCCTGCTCAGAAAACTCAACCTCATCCACTATGACTCAATTATGCAAAATTAAAATAAAATTGATCCAACCCAGCCCTATTTGGCAAGTATGGTTGATTATGAGCAGCGCCCTCAGGTGGATTGATTGAGAAACACTAATTTCAATGTATTTAATGTCGGTAGCAGCACTTTATCGCAGTCAGACTAATGATGATGACAATAAAGCACATTTCCACGAGTAACCAAGAACTGTAATGGTATTATGAAGTACTCATATCAGCACTCAGTACTGGCAAGTAATCAAATGTAAGTACTTGTACTTGTACTTAGTCTGGAAAAAAGTGGTATTGGTACATCCCTAATTCACATATGTAATTCCATGAATATACTGATTACCATCACACTCTCTTTAATGTACCTCTAAATTGCTATATACCTGTCTGGAGGTTTTTTTTTTTATAGATTCCCAAACATAACACAAAAACATTGTTAAAAAAACACAATCCTTCAGCCGCGGCCTTTTGGTCGAGCCCTGGGGTTATGTGTCAGTTCAGTGGAGTGGGGAGCCACCCTGTAGCCGTGGTTCTGCTGTCCACCAGATGGTTACTGCTGGGAGCCAGCTACGAACCTGCCTGTTGTCCACTGAAACTTAAATATAAGAGACGCTGCCGATTATGAAGAAAAGTCTTCAGACTAATTAAAAGGTGTTTTTCATCCTGCCCATCTGTTAGTGGAGGAGAACCTGATGAAATGGCTTGCTATTCCATTTCACTCTGCAATTAACAGCAATGACTAAGTGAGAAGTTTTTTTGGAATTAAGTTATTTGGGAATCATAAAACTTTTTACGGTCAGTGATCTCCCGAGTGCAATTTACAGAAGTTTACAACCCCAGAAGCCTTAAAAACAATACAAGACCTGCAGAGGAGAACACAAATTCATTAACCTGACTATAGTGTAGGCTACTGCAACCTAACCAACATCTGATGTAATCATGGACCTTTTCCCGTGCTCTTTTTCTGCTCAATTGAGTAGAACCTTTAAAAAAATACATGAATATTCATTGTGCATTACCTGCCCACATTAGTATTCCAAATGCATTTAAAGACAGTGTGTCTAAACAAAGCCTTTATGTAAATCAGCAGTTATCTTCATGCAATCTGGACCAGGGGACTATAAGACCATAGACAAACAAGGTCAGTGCATTTCACTGAGAAGGCAGATCTCATTATTCGTTGACAAGGTCAGTGCACATGTGGTGACCAAATATGATAAACCCATGTCCACAGCAAGAATAACCAGTAATCTGAACCACATTATGGCGAAAACAAAAATGACACAACCAGAAAATTGCATGGTAAAAAAAAAATGGAATATCCCCCTTCCTGTGACTTATTTATTGTGTCAGACCACATAATAAAATATGATGTATGTTATGCGTTCTGTCATAGTGTGAAATGCAGGCTGTGTATGTGTGTGTGTGTGTGTGTGTGTGTGTGTGTGTGTACAGTATCATCTATGTTCTTATTTCCATGCCAGCATGCAGGTCAAGACACAACAAACTACTTGAACCTCACATCTTGCTCTTATCCAAATCAGGTAGACTGGGAATTCAGTGATGCATTGATTCAGTACTTATACAAGAAGACAGAAGAATATTAGCTTTGCATCAGCTAAATCATTACACCTTATAATGGCACATCTTTCTACCTTTCTAATCTGGTCTTGCACCATCTACTTACTAAATTATGCAGAGTACACGCGATCAATGATAGGTCATTTCAAGTTGTCACTAAAAAGCTAATTAATACATTCACATTATGGATCACTTCGGTTTGATTTAGTGCTTGTAGTATTATCTCGGCTTAGGTGGCATATTGTTGGACTTGTATGCCCACCCATCCAAGATTTACAGTTCAAATGGGTGGGAATCCTTTAGTACCATACCTGCTAAGGTTCCTGTAGTGGTGCAGAACTCCTAACACATGCAATCTATTTTAAGGATGGAAATGTCGATAGTTACAGCTCCCCCGAAGCACGACCATGCAGTCTGAGAAACTGTGTGTGTGTGTGTGTGTGTGTGTGTGTGTGTGTGTGTGTGTGTGTGTGTGTGTGTGTGTGTGTGTGTGTGTGAGACTCACATCCCGCCTTGCCTCTGATAATTTAAGGACTTTTCTGCACGCCAGCTTGTTTTAATTACTGAAAATAAGTGGCAGCATTTGGTCAGGTTTATGGGTCGTCTTCAAAGAGCAAGCTTGGCTTAGACAGACCAATCTGTGGGACTGGAGAGCTGTAAATCCAAAACTGAGCAACAACCACTAACAATGCCCAGGGCAGATGCAGGCAGCCAAACAGAGGTTCGTTTGAAGGGTGGATAGAGGTGGTTCATAAAACATTTCTGCTTGTGTATAGAAAAACTTGTAGCCTAATCATCATGTAGTCTGACTCAACTACATGTGGTCACCTTTTAGTTCAAGGTTGAAAATATAATGTCGACTTTGTTTAAGCCATAAGGACCCAGTGTGATGTTTGTAGCACTTTTTAAATACATTTTTCTCTATCTTTAACCATCTTTAAGTGGTTTGTCTCCATTTATTGTAATCTAATTTTTTTGTGTTTTGTGTTTTTTTCAGTAAAAATTAGGTTTTTTCAGTCATAAAATGTATTTATTATATAGATGTTCATAAAACATGGGCAGCCGGATTTAGAGCAGGTCATCCAATAACCAAAGGGATGGCGGTTCAAATACCACTCTGTTCTATTCATGTGCTGTTGTGTCCTTGGGCAAGACACTTTCTCCCACTTTGTCTCCAATGTCAGTCACACTGGTGTATAAATGTGTATGAATGTTTGGTGGTGGTCAGAGGGGCCATTTGGTGAATTGGCAGCCATGCTTCTGTCAGCCTGTTCCAGGGCAGCTGTGGATGCAAACGTAGTTTACCATTACCAGAGTGTGAATGTGAGAATGAATAATGGATCAATAATGTCAAGCGCTTTGGGTGCCTCAAAAAGCGCTATTAGAAATAATCCATTGTTATTATTAAAAGTTTAGAGAAAAATTGAGAATTATTTTATCGAAAACTGAAGAAAAAGTAAATTAGAAAAGTAGATTTCAAGTCTATCATTAACTGAACATAAACCCAGTGCCTCCATCCACTGTCACTGATACAACTCCATGGATTTTACTGGTGAATCAATGTTTGTAGAAGATGATGTTGTTTCCATGGTAATTATGAGTCTTTGAACATCCAAATGGGTCATATCCATGACCATAAAAAGATGAATAACTGTATTTTACACCAATTATTTACATAGATGAGTGAATCACCAGGGATTAAATAGTTTATATCAGTCCATGATTTTGGTAGATGGTGGATGTTTGGGTCTTTATTTATTAAATAACCACTTGTGTGTCAGTTTCCAAATAAAATTTTCTCTACTGACACAAAAGTGGTGCCGGGTCTGTATGGGTTAAGGGATGCAGTCAGTGTTTGAAAGTTTAACATGTGACATATGTGCTTAACAAGACGGAAGACCAACGAGAACCCTGTAAGAAAATACTACAGACAACTTCTTTGGACATGGGAATCACATAGAGGCTACAAAGGAACAAAGATAAGACAGGATGAAAGGAAAATATAATAAATGGAACAGAGAAAAGAATCATAGTCTTAAGGATAAGAGATATGTGAAAAGAAAAAGTTCCAACAAAGGGTCAGTGCTGGGTTGCAGAGAACTCCTGACTTTTCGGTGAACTCATTTCTATTCTCATACAATATCCAGCGCCCTGCTAATGATCAGGCCTGAGGCAAATGGAGCTGGGATACATGGGGCTGACTGAGCTGAGCACAGACTCTACAGCTATCAGACGTCTGCAGCCCCGGCCAACGGCTTCCAGTCACAAAACAACTTTTAGAATGTAGTGAGGTATGTCTGAGCAGACTGGCTCTGAGGGATTTGACTAAAGGCCTCGACTGACCAAGGCTTTAACAGGAGTAAATACTAATAAAAGTCATTCCCCATCATGTTCAGCTCATGTTTATGTGAGCTGATAAAGTATAGGCTGGATCACAGGATGTATAATTTACTCAGTTTCATACGAACTGAAGAAGGCAAGTTTTCACAAAGTCACGTCTTTATACATGGTGTTTTATAACAGGGATTTAATCGTTTGAATACCACGGTTTGCTTCCCCACATACAGATGTTTTGCCAAAATACTATCTTGCAAAGACACTGTCAATGCACGCTATGGTTAACACAACCCAAAGCAAGTGTGATTCATTTCCAACAGCGGTTCTCAAAGTTTTTCATCTCTAGACCCCAAAAAATCTATTTTGTCGTCTTTGGAATTTCACAAAAACTACACAACACTGTTTTGACTCTTTCATTGTAAAAAATAGTGTTGGACAGTTTCAGTTTTTTATATCTAATTACATCTCATGTTGTTTTTGTCTTTCCCTTATTCACATAGTTCTCATCTATAAAAAAACATTGTTTGATTTATGAATTAAATTACAGATAAAGATGTAAAAGTATTCAAGGGGTGGGATTAAATACGTTTATACTTCTTCCTACTCCTTTTAAACCACATTTAGACCGGTCTGTACTTGAAGACAGATACTGTTCCTTTAAATGTTATTTTGTTTTTGTTTTATTACCTCCGCCAAGGAGGTTATGTTTTTGCCAGCATTTGTCTGTCTGTCTGTTAGCAACTTTACACAAAAACTACTGAATGGATTTGGATGAAACTTTCAGGACATGATGGAAATGACACAAGGTATAATCGATTAGATTTTGGGAGTGATCCAACATTTTACTCCCGTTCAAATACGCTAATTACGTGACTGTAGGGGCCCCCTCCCCCCTCTGCCACTCGAGCAGGACACTCGCATTTCTGTCTGTCTGTCTGTTTGTCTGTCAGCAACTTTACGCAAAAACTACTACACGGATTTCGATGAAACTTTCAGAACATGGTGGAAATGACACAAAGAACAATCAGTTACATTTTGGGAATGATCCGACATTTTGCTCCTGTTCAAATACGCTAATTCGGTTCGATGTATCTCCTT
>JAPTGZ010000016.1:18401718-18421633 GCA_029814645.1 Fowleria isostigma | reverse complement strand
TTTTTATGAAAATCCACATGATTAGTAAATTAAATGTTGGAAAATACCAGATTTTTACAGAAGAAAAGCCAACATACGGAAGATAATATTACAATACAGGCTGATACACCACTTAAGGGTGGTTAAATGTAGAGAAAAAAATATTTGGGAAGTGACACAGATGTCACACTGGGTCCTTATGGGTTAATTTAACAGCTGGTATCTAGCCATTTTTCATGATTTTCTTGATAATAACCAAAATTACATAAGGTCTTACATCAATACCTATGGAATTGTACTGTCAAAAACAGTGCTTTTAGGCATTCCATGTTTTCTTTTCTGTCTGTTAGTCACATGATACACACAGGAGTTAGTTCTTGATTGCATAATCATTGTTTTGATGACTTTTGATGGTCTAATAATTTTTCCATTGACTGTAGAAGTAGACAAAACAACCTTTATTGGGTAAATTAATGAATAGAATAGAATAGAATAGAATAGAATAGAATAGAATAGAATAGAATAGAATAGAATAGAATAGAATAGAATACTTTATTCTTACTTCATATTTTAACAAAAAAAAAGCCTAACTTACCTTATCAACATCCTGGAATGGTTGCTGCAGACAAGGATTTGAGAGGATAAAAGAGGTTAGATTTCTGAATGAAAACAGAACATTGCATACATAAAACAGTATGAACAGTATATTGATATACACATAAGTTATTGATTTATATGTTCCACTAGAAGGGGGAAGTCATGCAGCTATCTATTACTTGCTCTACAGTCAGCAATGGGTGGTAAAGAAAAAAAGTAAAGATCATTTTTTTCCTAATTGAAAGTAAATCAAACCACCATCTAGCTGATTTAATATCTTCTCTTAACAAATCCCTGTCTGGCTGCAATGAACTTGTGGGAGCAGTTAATGATCCACAGAAGAGGACTCAGCTATAAAAGCGTTCACGCTACCAGTGATGAGTTCTACTGGTGGGCTGATTTGGGATAACGTTTGGCAGTCTTGCATTTATCACACATTCCCTGACCAACCTTCCCATGCCATCTTCTTTTTTTTTTTTTTTTTACTCCCTCAGCATCACCACCACCATCGTCAGCAGTAAGTGGAGTCATCAGTCATATTCAAACCAATTAACCCTCGTCAGTAATTGCCTTCTGAACTCTTGACATTCCTGAAGAGCCCTGACAAAATACCAAGCGGTGGGAATCTGGTCACAGACATTTTAACGCCTGGATTCGCCACTGAGCTAACTGAAGGTCACACATCTGAGACATATTATTCCTGTCACGGTCTTTAAAAAGAAACTGGGAAGATGTGAGCTAAGACATTCCCACAACGTTGGCCAATGTGGCACATCTTGAGCATGTATCGGATCAATGTCATACATGCAAAATATTACTGAGGCTGAGCCAAGTGGGATTTACAAGACCTCAACTGAAACATACATGATCTAAAACAAGTTCAGCAAAATGAACCACCATGCAGAACAAGTCTCCAGTGACCCTTTGTTCACCTCTGTGGGTTCCTCCTGACGCCTCCTCTGGAGCCGTTCCACATCATCGATCTCATACACCTTGATCTCAAATGGTTCCTTCAGCTGTCCAGACATTGGGGGCAAGTCTACCCACTGGCCTGCAGTGCCCACTTTCTTCCCCAGGGATGAGGTGTCTGGAAGGGGTGCTGGGATTAGCCGTCTTCTTTGAAAGCCTTTGAAAGAATGACAGACACTTGTTACGATTGTGACATACAATAGTAGTATTTGTTGTTATCTATAAGTCTGCTTCGGAGATGTAAAGTAAATGGGAGGCTTTACATCGGCTGGCCGAGTAGCGCAGATTGCATATTTATGAGGGTTTCATGAGTTACAATTCTGTATATCTACAGCCTGAATATATTCAGAAGGTTGGTTTTATGCACATGAATTCAAATGGCTATATATACAAGGCTGCAAAAACATGAACCAGGTCACCACAGCTCATGTTCAATTCATCTTATTTGATAATCACACAGTTCAAAGTTATCTTGTTTGAAACATTCATTATCTTTTTCCTATACACAGTATGTATGAATAATGTATGCTGCTGATTCAGTAAGGGGAAAATCCATTGAAATACCAATTTGTGAATGTAATAAGAATGGATTCATAAAGTTAGAGTGCCTACAAGGTTAATTTCCTCTGAGAAAGCATTCATTCTGAGAAGCAATCTATGTGTATAGTTTCACTAGCAAGCTCTGTGAGCTAAAACTTGTAAATAATGCTATTACCAACTTGTGATATATTCATGATATTTGTGCTTTACATATACAGTGCTCAGCATATACAAGTACACCCCCTTTGAAAAGTAAGATTTTAATCAGTATCTCAATGAACATAAGCACAGTTTTAAAATATTTGGACAAAACTAAGTTTTATAGAACATTTCCTTAACTGAGACCATGATATGTTGTATAGTATCCATAGAAATGTTGATTCTCAAAAAAACTAAATGTTTTGTGACAAATCTGTTGAGATGTACTCATTTATGCTGAACACTGTACCTGTTTACACCCACATTAGTTTCTCACCATTTGTTCTCTTCTTGGGATACTTGGAGTTCCTTGTCCTGCCTGAAGATGACATGCCGCTCTCGCTCATGGAGTCGTGAGCAGAAGAAGCACTGCCTGTGGCTTCACTGTCACGGATCATGCTTTCATATCCGCTGCTCCCACCACTGTGGTAGAAAAGAGCTGTGCGGCCCATAGCTGGAGGCAGCTCCCCACTCAACACGCTGCTGTTGTCACTGCCATGGCCACTGCTGTAGCGTTGAGGTCGCCTCGGTGCTGTAATTTTGCTATATGGAGAGGGCAACATAGCTATGGGGGATTTGTCATCACTCACGTTCACCCCACTGTCATTCCCACTGTCTGAGTCTCCTGAACCTCTCATGTGTTGTTTGCCCGATACGTTGCCTGCTGCCAGTTCACTCACTCGGCTATTTGCAGCCCTCATAGCCTGCTTTGTGCCCATAATAGTTCCTCTCCCAGGTTTGTTGCTAACAGCAGCAGTGGTCCGAGGAGCTGATGTTCTTCCTGAAGGAGGGAGGTTGGCGTTGGTATTTCTGGTCACAGGGGTGGCCAAGGACTTGGTGGAGGAGCTTAGGCCTTTAGAGTTGTTGGCTGACAGTGAGCGTGCCTTACTATTGTTAACTGTTCCTAATGATCTGGGATTCACAGAAGCTTTTACCTGACCAGGCTTGTTAACACTTCCCCCACATGGAGATGATGGACAGGTAGCAATAGGTGAACTAGATGAATTAGGAATGCCAAATCTTTGAAAGGACTTACTGGACTTGCTGCTGCTGCTCCCCAGACTTGCCCCACTATTCTCCCTACTCAGTGCAGCTCTAGAACCAGATAAGGACAGATTTTCACACCTGTCCAGGGACATTTGGCTGCCGTAATGCTGCCCAGCCTCTCCTCTATGCCCTCTGCCCTTCAGGCTGGAGGTAACTTTGGCTGTTGTGAGGTCAGACTTGAGTCCGGAGGTTTTGCCACTAGTAGAATCTACTCTGTGTCGTACCTCCAGCTCATCCTCTGATACAGCTGCTCTAACTCCAGATGCTCTCCCTGCCTCCCCATATGCTGACTTTAAGGCACTTTGGGGTAGCAGGGTCTTAGTCTTATGATCAAGACTGGACTTTCTCACTGGAGGAGGAGGAGGTGAGGTGCAACCGGGTTTAGGGATGTTGCTCGCTTTCTGTGAGTTAGCCTTGTTGTTTTTTCCCAAAGAGGAGAATTTAAGGCTTGTGGTAGATGCAATAACATCTTGAGTTCCCTTGTACTCTGTGGATGAATGGATCACGGGCACGGTTCCCAGAGTCGTGGCACCTCGTCTCAGCTGAGGCATTTTGCTGGGTGGATCAGATTTCTTACAAGCTGATTTCTCACAGCCATCAACCACCCTCTGCGATGAGGTAGACCCCTGCACCTTGGGTGGGCGAGGTACACTGTTGCTGTTGTTGACAACTCTGCTTGACGGAATGCCGCTTGGGGGATATCTGAGGAACTTGCTGGTGTTGTTGGAGTCTGAAAACTGAGGTTCTGCGTGGTTACCCATGCGCTGCCAAGGATCGTCTTGCTTTGTCTCCTGCCTTAGTGGCTCTCTACTGCTGCTGCTGCTACTGCTACTACTATGAGAGATAGATGAGGTAGGTTTTATCTTCCGGGGAAGACTGGAGTGGACTATGGATGGGCCCTGTGGAAGTTGTGAGGAGCTAAGTGAGTGAGCTTTAGTTATTTTGGATGTGAATCTGAGAGAGCCTTTGGCTGATTCTGGAGATGGAGGGTACTTTGTCAGTGACAGTTTGCTTGAGGCAACACTGTCACTGTCTAGTTCAGAAAAACTAAATCCACTGTCATTTAAAGAGTTCTTGGCATCTCTAGATGAGGACACACTGGGGAACATATCCAAGGAATCAAAAAAAAAGGTGGCTTCTGGTCCCATGTGTTTGAGTTGTGGAAGAAAGACCTCCGAAGAATGAGCCTCTTCACTTTCCAAGGTGCTAACACTAACCTCACTAAGCCAAGAGCTGATAGATGAACCCCTCCTATCAATACACTCCATTGCTCCGTCTTGGAGGGGTGTGACCACCGCAATGTTGACCTCTGCTCCTCCCACAGCTGAAGTGTAGGCATCAAATTCATCATTGATGCTGCTGATGATGCTGACAGGTCGGGAGCCAGAGGCCAACGCCTGAAGGGAGCAGTCACTGTTAAAGCTGATAATGCTGGATGGCCGACCTTTATCTACAATGCTGCCTATTGACAGCTCCTCCACCACAGTGAACACCAGCTCATCCTCACCATTAAGCTCTACAGGCTGCTGCAAGGTGACAGTAGCTCTAAGGATATCCCGATCCAGGCACCTCTCCCTTAATGTAGAACGCACCTGGCACACTTCAACTGGAGCTCGAAGCAGAGGAGAAGTACAAGGATCCCTCTTTTTTGTAGTTTGGTGGCTCATTCCAACAGGTGGCATTCTGGTACTTGATCGTTCCTCATTATTTTCAGCATTTTCTTTACTAACGTCTCTTTGTTGAGGTGGTGGTGCAGGCTTTGGCAAGGGTTTCCTGTTGTAGTACACCTTCTCTCTTACCACAGGCTCAGAGTTAGCTGCAGCAGAGGTTGCCACTTTGTTTGAACTAATGTGACTTTCTGAATTCAAGACCTTTTCACCATCTGCACTGGTTCTGCATACATTTTGAATGCTCTCTGATACAGTCCTCTCTGCAGGTATACATTGCCTCTTGGTATTATCCAGTTTAGATTTAGCGTTGGGACTACAGGATGGTGGTGTGGCAACAGATTTAGGAGATTGTTTGGGTGAGATGCCCTCTTGGGTGCAAGAAATATTTGCAACAGTCTTTGGTGATACAGAGCCTTGGCTCTCCTTCGATTTGTCCATTTTGGGACTAGCTTGGCTGCGCTTGCCTTCTCCTACAAAGGCAGTAGGTTCTTCACTACCATCTATGCACTCTAGCCTCTCTTGGAGCTCAGCAAACGTGTTGCATTTAAAGAACTGATCTCTGTCTAGAGGCCCATCTTTTGCAGACCTCTTCTTGTTCAGGGAAGGGATGATTGGAACAAAGGCAGGCGGACCTTCATTGTCGCTAAGCTCCCTGTCCGATATCGCCGTTCCCCCAGGGCCAACATAAATGACAGTATCACAAGACTGCTCACTACTAGAGGAGTAGTCTGGGTCACTGAGTAAAGAGGGAAGGTCAGGGTCCAGGGCAACTGTCCGGGGGTGGAAGGGTCTGAGGTGAGGTGGCCGACGGATCCTCCCTTCCTCACAGGAGCTTTCCCCACCAGATGAACTGGAGGCATACTACAAAGAAGAATGAAACAAAAATGATTGTTTGGGGTTTAAAAATGAGTTCACTAAGTGATGACAGTAATGCAATACTGTAGTCTTGAATTATTCAGGAAACACATTTTATGAAACTATATTAAACCCACCAATTTATAGTAAATTAATTTTTAACAAGCTCAGTAAAATAAATCACAGAGAATATTATGAATTCCTCTAAAATCACCAGTCAATATTTATCTAAAGGTTAAAAGTGCACATCAATAGTACCACAGAAATTAAAGTCTATAATGTAAATTGCTGGATGATGACTGCATAATAATAATGCCTGGGACAAAATAAATACATGCTGTCATTCCCTCTAATTATCTGGAGCATATATTTCTTTAATCCCAGGGAATGTATTCCACATCTCCTTGGGCAGTGGTATTGATTACATGATTATGTGTTGAGGAGCTGAGAAAAACCAGCTCTGAGTTAATGCACTACAAATCCTTGATTCAAAGAAGCATTTGCTAAATAGCTGGAGAGTTACAAGAGAAAGAAAATTTTTGAGATTTTAGGTGATAATTAAAGTTGAATTTAATCACTGGGACACATGCAAATTAGGAATTTAATTGTTATAACTTCAACGCTTGCATATGAAATAACAATTGCTGTGCATTTACATTCATATAATTACCAGTGTCACATGGCTCATAGTTATTGCAGCAATCATTTGGCAGTAATAAGTCTGCAAATTACTGCGATGTTAAATTGTTTTAGAAATAACTTTCATAAATTGTTTATACATTTAATAATGAATGTCTTCATCCACATTTATCATTGCTAATCAGTTCATCAGTGTACCTTAGATTTCTTCTTCCTCATGCGGTGAATGCGGGATGCCAGCTGGATGGTGGTGAGTGAGTCAGCATAGTTGTTGGGAGAATCTGAGATATGGGCGATCATGGTGGTTCTGCAGTTGATGTTTCCAAGGGACTCCCTCAACAACATTGTGAGTTTGCTGTCCCTGCAATTTAAAGTTATATTAATTAGCAAATGAAAAGCCACACTTTAATAATTAGTTAAAATCTCTCTACGACAAGCTATAATTAACCTTTTAAGATGAAAAGAAAATAATCCCTAATGACAAGTCATTAATCTTTTCATAGTTGAACGAATATAATATAATCTTATGCAATAACAATGAGGGCTACTGTCTGAGCTATACTAAACAAACTAAGCAGTCACAGAACAAACCTGCAAGGCTAACACATGCAGCAACTCGTCTGAAATAATTTGTTATAGATACAATTTCATAGAGGAGAAACAGTGAAAAAAAAACAACAAAATCTGTAGTTTTCTTACCTGTAAGGTACATGTTTTGCTCCATTTGCTAAAGCCATGATGACATTTCCCAGCGCATTTAGAGAGAGACACAACCCACCCCCTCCGTCTCTGCTTTTGCTTAGGACCTTTTCACAGCTCCCCAGGTCAATGAGGTGCAGCCGGCTCCGTCCGCCTGACACTACAAGAACGACAAAAAGGAACCAGGTGAGTACAGACACTCCCTCCTCAAAGTCAGTTCTTCACACACAGTCCCATGATGATGGCAGGAGTGGCACAGCTCAGCCTAAATTAGGCTGCTGACTGTCAGAGCTATGTAATTTATTTATGAGCTAGATTCCCACACTGAAGTGTAAATTCTCTCCAGATGTCTGGGTAACAAGGAGACTCTGTTGGTCAAACATGAAAAAATAACAAAAAAAAAACCAACCCAAAAACAAATAGGCTCACACTCATCGAAGACAAAATATATAGTCCTCTTCCAATGATTTAAAATTCAGCTACAGGGAACTGGTTGTCACTAAATAAATCTTCATATTATTACCAATTTTTTGTGGATGGCTGATGTAATTGCAACACTAGCAGAAAAAATATTCAAGTCTTGTCAGCAGTGCTTCAAATCTCCATTCACTACAACTTGAGGCACAATACATGCATAATAAAGCCTTGCAGAAGCTATAACGTCATCCACATTCACCATAAATACAAAATGAAGGACTTCCATTCTACTTCTAACCCATGTCTAACCATGTCACCCACTATAAAAGCTTATAATTATTTGGAATGTCAGGCATGTTTCCCACGTACATATCTATTTTTAGAATGGTAGAATAGTAATGTTTACGGATCATGCCGAACTCCTGACATTTCTTGAATGCACAGGATGTAGTTAAAGCTGAATGGCAGTTGTGAGATTGCTGATGAAAGTCTATCACAAAGAAATTATGGTCACACAATCCAAATTTTAATCAAAATATGTTGAGTGACATACAGGATATTCATGTTATATAATTTCTCTTTAAAGAATAAAACACAAGCAAGTTAGCTAATGACATGAGGAAATTGAGACAGGAAAAAGGATCAGGCCATTAAATCTAATAAAATTATGGATTTTTCTGCAGTTGAACACTGTTGGAAACACTTGAACCATATGTCAACTGCCTATATAATATAGTTCTTGTCAGTTTTAGATATTTTAATTTGGAAATGTTAAGTATTATATCTTTAAAATATGAGGCATTCATGTAAATACTTAAATAGACTATATACAGTAGTGGAAAAAAATATTAGACCATCAAAAATTATCAAAAACAATGGTTATGCAATAATGTACTAACTCCTGTGTGTATCATGTGATTAAAACAGACAGAAAAGAAAACGTGGAATGTCTAAAAGCAGTTTTTGGCAGTACAATACCACTTTTGGTTGGACTTTGGTTATTATCAAGAAAACCATGGAAAATGGCTCGATATCAGCTCTTAAATTAAACTTTTATGAGCTATTTTTGTTCTTATCATATTTGTCAAAATAAATATACCTTTAGTTAAACCAGGCAGTAAATGAACAAAAAATTGATGAAAACATAGGGTAGTACAATAATCTTTTTCAGCAACTGTAGGTTTTTTACAAAAATCATGAATCTCAAATGCTGATCTGCCTGTACTTACAGAGCATGTGTGTAAAAATGCAGACATATACTATTCTTATCTATAAACACAAGTTGGCAACAATAACACATCTACTATATCTGACTTGCTGTTGTTGCTCTGTACTTACTTCCTCCCTTGCCACTCTTCTCCATGCGGTACTGATAAATGTGCAGTGTGAACAGCATGTGGGAGTTGCGTCGATCCTCCTCATCTGCATTGGGCCTGCTGGTGCTGCGCGCCGCTATGGCCGCATCCAGGAAGAAGGCAGCTTTCTCAGCTGTCGGGGCACGTAGCTCACTCTGATTCTGGAGCTGTGGGGGGAGGAAGGGAAATGCAAGAGGGCTAGGGTGAGAAAAGAGACCACATAGGGCTTGAGAAAGAGGAGAGATGTGAAAGAAGCTACTGGGGTACACAGGAAAGGGAAAAGAGAGGGTAGTCGGCTAATTGGACTCCGGCACAGATTTCTTGCCCATTAGATTGAGTCTCGGGGGCAATTAAAATAGCAGATATGCACACAGAGGGAGGAGGATTAGGAGAGGTAATGGTGGAGCATGAGATAGGGCCACTTTCCTCACTGTAGATGTCACTCATGATGGTGGTGAGATACAGAAAAAAGAGAAGCAAAAGGAAGAGGTCAAAAACAGAGAAGGTGGAGGCATCATAAGTGGACCCAATGCTTAGCAGCTAAAAGGAAGAGCATGAAGAAGCTTCACAGGACTGTGCAGCCTTTGAAGTCAGAGTCTATACAGATCCTAAAAAACAACATCTGACAGGAACACCTGTGACTGCCTTCAAACCTACAGTCTCCAACCATCCCCCAATAATACTTCTATTGTGCTGTATAGGGCTAATAGATGCTGATGGATGCTGACAGGAGAGTCAATACAAAGGTAAGAAGAAAGCCATCAATACCACAGATGGGTTTTGTGGAAATATAAAGCAAGGATTTCAGAGGCAGGTAGGATAAAGCTGGGCTACCAGGTCCTGAGAGACTAAAAACACATACACACGAGAAAAAGTCAAACATCTTTGGAATAGGAAGAGGTGGATCATAGACAGACGGAGATCAATACTCGCACAGACTACACAGACTAATACTGTACAACCCACAGAGAGAATGAAAGGATCAGAGAACAAAGAAAAAGTGCTTCATAAAGTATGTGATCTCACCTGAGTGCCACAGATGGGATCTTCTTTCAGGTAGATGCCAGGGGACTGGCCGTCCTGCAGGCTGCCGCTGGACACCTCAGACAACAAGTCCTTCAGCTCCTCATCCTTCCCAAAGATTTCCACCGCAGATACGCGCACAGAGAAGCGTGTGCTTGTTTTTTCTTTGCGCTCATTGATGAGCTTGAAGAGCCAGGAAATGGCACAGGGCACAATGCCGAGGCTTTGAGTGGAGCTGTCTTTGCCAATCATAGTGTATGTCTTGCCTGAGGATGTGTGAAATGGAGAGGGAGAAAGGAATGAAAACATTGCCTTGTGTGTAGATACTAGCTACATGCATTATGGTTAAACTAAAGGGTGGGAATCACAGTAACTCATGATATGATACTATCATGATATGCTGCCAGCTACAACAGTGGTCTAAGAATGCAACTATTCTGTGACACTTGATACAATGCAAGACAATTATCTAATCCATGACATTGTCTGCGCAATTGAAGAAGAAAAGGAGCTCTTAAAAAGGCAAAAAGCCACGAGTGTAAAATATCAGTACACTTGAGTACTGTGCTATTGCTTTTCTTTTACACACCGTGCTCACAAAGTATTATTATGATGTTGGGTGTTACAGTGACTGAAATAATTGTAAATACAGACTTTTTACTAAACTGTTTTCCTGCATAGGGTGGTGAGTTCTTTACATCATGACAGTTGAAGACAAAATATAATAATGTTTTACAGAATTTGACAACATAAATTAAACAATGTACAGAAAATACAAAAAAGTTAATATTAGATTAATGCCTCTTTAATGTACAATTGCAATTTCATGCATTTTTTAATAAAAACACATATGTGGAGCAAGTGTTTTGACATATATTCCAGGGTGGTTATAATATGAAATGTAAAAATTTTTCCCATCACATTTTCTGTCTTTCATCTAGTCTGAAATAGCTGGAAAATTGACAAAGGAATACACATTGGATATATTCTCGGTGATAAAAACATCTGCTGACGTAAATTATTATTAATCGCTGGTATGGGTGTTCAGAGATCATATGCAGCACATGCCAAATAAAAAACAAACTCTAATCCAAGGACATACAGTGATTCTGCGGAGAATTATTGATAGTGGAAGCTGCAGCATTAAAGCGAACAAGCCCCTCAGTCTAAAAGCACTGGGCAGGCCAATTACTAAGATTTTAATTACAGACTGAGCCCTGGAGCCTTGATGCAGCCCTTTACCCCTCTCCCCAACCTCACACTCATATCCTTTCCTTTCCTCCAATCTCCCATTTCTTGACTCACCCCAGTGCACCACTAAGCCAATTGTGGACATCAACTGCAGCTAACAAAGAGCTATGAGAGTTTTCTTTGGATAACAAAGGCTCTGGATTAATCTCTCGCCAGTGGAAGGGCTTACCGAGCTTGACATGTCCGAAGCAGAAGATGCAGCCGTCTGCACCGTTCACCACCGACTGGATGACCTCAGCTACTGTCCCTGAGCACACCTCAGCCTGTGAAAAACACAGAGAAACCCCTGGAATAGTCAATTTACACTTAAGTCGCATGTGAGGAACACTGTAAACCATGCAAAGTGTAATGAGAACAATAAATCTAAAATAACGTCATAAAAAAAATAAAGTGTTATTTGGCATTGCTACACCAAATCACTAATGCTTTGATATTTTTCATCACTCACTAGTGTGTGGGTTTGTGTTTGCTGCAACGTGTGGCTCATTTTTGCAATCTGTTTCGGCATGGGTCCTCTGGGGCAGGGCTTCTGCAGCAGAGGCCCCTTCCCATACATCACACAGCAAACAAGGCCTCTAACAGCAGAACAGCTTGCTGTTACTGTTAGCCACCAGCAGTGCTGTCCCAGCGGCACAATCTAGCAGCTTGGCCTCAGTTCTGCAGCAGCAACACTTAGGCTCTGGCTATCAGCAGCTTACTTAGGAAAATACTTGCCTGAAGTAGGTGGCATGATATAAGATAACAGAGCCGCCCTTGTTCAGTGATGACAGTTTCCCTACTCTGTTAGCTATTTAGAGTACAACTGCACAACAGGGAATGACATGAAATACTTTCACTCTGGTTTTAAAGAAAATTCAACATTGAGTGACACGTCATTCCATTAAAAATGATGCTGTTTTTTCCAAACTGAGGGGAGGGCAAACTCGAGTGCTCTTAAGTCACCCCACAGTAAACACATATCTGACCTTTGCTTTTGATCTCCGTGGGTAAGCCTACAGCAGGCTAAGGTTAGATATAGCTGTTCTATGAACTGAGAGGTTAGATATAACTGGAGTGGATTCAAATCATTCCCCAGAGGGCTTAAAAGGGTCAGCTGTTAGGCCCACACTAGTAAGAATGCCCCCTGACCCAAGACAGGCATTTTTTCTCTAAGCCCCTGGCCACACCCTGCCAGCATGAAGACATCCCTTTGCCCTTGAGAGCCCCCCCCCCCAGCAGACACACACAACATATACAAAAAAAAAAAAATCACACACATATAAACAGTGTATGTTCCCCACTGCTTACTTGTGAGGCATCCTGCGTAAAAACAGCATCGAAGGCGAATATCTTTGGGACAGCCACAGTGGCGGATCTCCTATGAGCTGAACTGGAGTGTGGGCTGGACGCAGGGTCATAGAGCGTCAGCTGCTTCTTCCTGCTGTCCACTTTCAAGAAAGACTGAGACTCTGACGAGTCTGTAGCCTCCAGAGATGGGCAGATACGCATCATCACTTTCACCTAATCCACACAGACACAGATAAGCAGAGAAAACAGATGAAAGGGTGGATTAGACCGTGAGATAACATAAAACCTTAAAATGAGCAGAAACAGACATCAGCAAACAGATGTAAGAAAGCATTTTTCAGGTTCAGCACAGACAGGGATAAACACCCGGCGAGGCTGAATCTTTCTTACACAGCACTAACAGGAAATGGGAGAAATGGCAGGCAGGTATTCTGAATTAAATTTCGGATCCAAACTGAGAGCACGGCTCAGAATTAGCATTAACATCACGTCCACTATGTCAAAGTTGATGGACATCGAATGTTTCCATGGAAACACTCGGTCTCACATTGACTGTGGAACCTGATGGGTCAACACATTGCCTAATGGTGTCAGTGAAAAGGCGGCACGGTGTGTATTGAAAGTCATAGCAGAAAATGGTGGAAATTAATGTGTGTGAAACACCATGCTGGGGGATTATCCCTCCAGCGGGTTGTTTTTCTGGACTAGGAGCAGCTCACCAGCATGGGAGTGCAGGAGCATATGGCCCCCCCTCGTATCCCACCTACTCACTCTGCCTCCTTCTCCTCTCCCTCCTTTCTGTTGCTTTTTGTGCTTGGAAAACAGCAGCTCAATATTGAGTCACTCAAAACCCTCCCTATTGCATTCTGGAGCTGCTGAGAATGCAGCAAGTACACATCCCACAGTTCATGGCACAGTTCATCATGCCTGCATGGCATGCTAAAGAATATGATGGCTCATATCTAGGAGCTGATTTAGGACTGCTCTGACAAGCCCATTCAAGTCTAATGTTATTGCACAAAAGTGAAGTCACTCTGCCAGTTATGTATGATGGTACCATTTTACAAACAATGGCAAAGAAATTGCTCCATTCCCTGTTTCTCACAGATCCACTGTAGGAGGTTTGTGAGGGTGTGGTCATGCTTGTGCATGTCAGGCTTTATGACACCACCTTCTTTAGAAATCCTGACAACTCTGTATTGCTTTGCAATCAGATATTCAAAAATACACCTCAAATATTTCTCTGAAGGCACAGTGAAAATATAGCTGTGACTGACAGGAGATGTAAATGGCTCTGAGGATATGTTTATCAGTCTTTACAGTCCTTGTCAACTCCCTGCAGTGCTTAGTGATACATCTAGCACTATATCACCTGAACAGTTTCTATACGGTGCAGTAAATGTGATAGGAAACTCAATGCTGAGTCGTTTTAAGGCTTCTTGAAAAAGTACCTGTGATGCCTCCCAGCCACTGAAATAAAAACCTTAAAATATGGCTAACTCCCTTCCCTTTTTTGACAGAAAACTGTTTCACTCAGCCTGGGACTCTCCTTTCTCCAAAAGTACACAAAAGGCCCATTCTTCCCCAGGCTAGTATATAAATATTGCTACAGATCTAGGCTCCAGTACTCTGAAACAATGTCACTGGAAATCCCTTTCTTTCAGTGAGTGAATTTATCCTGGATTCCACAGGCCAAATGTAAACTGTCTTTGTACTCCTCAGGGGGCTGTTATTGTGACTGACGTGTGCATATGTTGAGTAAATTACATTTGCTATGACATTTAAACTGGGCTTACACGTACAACTGCTGAGTCCATCTACCAGACAGAGGCTAACAGACTAGCTTATGTCTCAGTTTTATTTATGTTGGCTGAGATCAGATACTGAAGGCTACAGAGGATTGGCCACAGTATTTTCACACCTCCAACTCCCGTGCTAATGGCCCCTGTTTCCCTGTCCCCTGATCCCCCACAAAATCCATTAGTGTAGCTTGGCATTCCTCCACCCACTCAAATGTCTATGCCTTAAGGAACTGTGTGTAGGTCAAAAATGGAAGTGACCCATATATAGTTGATGAAACCAGACATCTAGACATTAAACGAACATGGTAAACCCATAAGCTTCATTCAGAGAAAATATTTTTGTAGCTGTAATATCTTTCGAGGATAAAGTACATGAGATTAAATGATGCGTTTGCTTAAGGTGCTTGAGTAGGTCGATGGCCAATAACTCTCAAAACAATCTCACATTTTGTGTTAGTAGTGCTTCTATAGGGCAATGAATTAGTGTCTGCTACAGGCTGCAAAAATAATGACATAAAAGCAGCAGTAAATGGTGTACAGTTGCAGAAAAAATTATTAGGCCACCCTATGTTTTCTTCAATTTCTTGTTCATTTTAATGCCTGGTACAATTAAAGGTACATTTGATTGGACAAATATAATAATAAAAACAACAATTGCTCATAGTAGTTTAATTTCAGAGCTGATATCTATCCATTTGTCATGGTTTTCTTTGCTAATAACCAAAATCACATAAGTTCTTACATCAATAGCTAAGGCATTGTACTGAAAAAAACAGTGCTTTTAGGCATTCCGTGTCTTCTTTTCTGTCTGTTTTAGTCACATGATACACACAGGTTAGTACTTGATTGCATAACCATTGTTTTTGATGACTTTTGATAAATGAAAAATTAAAAATCTAATAATGTTTTCCGCGATTGTAAATCCAAAACTCCTGGTTTCTACAGTTCCTCTAATGCAGACTTCCTCTGTCTACTTACTGCTTACTCCCTACACCCAGAGTTTGTAACACAAGGTATTTGTTAAAATGTTGACATCACCTCTTATTGATTTCTCGTTTTTGTATACTAATCTCTTTTTGACCCTTCTATTCAGAATGTCAATCTCATCTTCATTCCCTCTTCTGTTTTTATCTGAAAATGCCCAATACACACAAACTAATCATAATCATGCGCATACACACACACACACGCACACATATACACAAACTCAACTATGAATAGTTCTCTGGTTGCATTCTTCTTTGTTTTGTTTAATGTCTATGAACTATTTTGTTTTGTGACTATGAACTTATATGTCTTGAAGTTTATGAATTACTACGTCCAATGCTTTATCTTGTGTTGTTTTTTTGTTTTGTTTTGTTTTGCTTTGTTTTAGTATTTTGGCATGGTTTTTGTTTGTTTGTTACCCCTATCACAATAACAATAAAAAAAATTAAAAAAAAATTTGACATCACCAAGATTCATTTTGTCAACTTTGAAAACTGTCACCAGAGCCAAAGAAAAATGTATATAAACTGCATTCACAGATTTTTGTACTTCACTTTTGTTGTCATTAAACTAAATTTCAATTGATGAAATCCCCTTTTAAGGAAATCTGATATGTCTATAATAGTATCATAAATCTTGATTTCCACTTTAAAATCAGCTCTTTCAGCTGCACAGATGTACAGTATATCTCGAGTGTGGGCTTGAGGAAGCTTGTAAATGACACAGTTTTTATCAACTCTTCTGTGTCAATGGGAGATTTACAATATGTGGCAAAATCTCAACCGTCTGGATACCTGGCAACAGAAGCGAGCACTTCCTATCCAGGTGGGATCTAATCTTGTTAGGGGACTTCTGCTTTATGAATACAGGACGTCAGCTCAGACAAACAATACCCAATAAACCACAAAGGAAGAGCTATGTGTTTATACAGCTTTGTTTAATGACTGTCCTATTGCTGCCAGCCTGACTTTCATTGGAAATTGTACCTAAAATGGAATTGGAAACCCTGCTGTAAGTGTAACCATGGATTAGTGAATTATAGTTTTTGGCGTCTTTCTGTGTTCTCAGCGAGGAATGCTAGTCTCTCAAACTGAGTGGATTCATAACATTCCAGCAGGCTTATCTAACTGCATCTGCATGGACCGGATCAGACGGCACACTGCCTGCAGACCATTGTGTCGCCACTCGGCATTCTCCCCTTTAAATAGGGGTTTGTGTATATTCCTGTGTTTGTGTGTGTGGGGCGGTAAAGAATGGCGGCTTTTATACTACGAGTGCTATGAACATGTGCAAACCTTTTTGAGTCCATTGTGTGTATGTATGCCCATGTGTGTTTGTTCTCACCTTTCCCATCCCTGGATTGTCCTTCACTTTGGAAACGGCTCGGAGCAGGCATGGTGGAGCAGGGGGCGGCGACACTTGCAGGATGCCGCTGAAGTTGGTGGGGTAGATGGAAGGTTCCTGTGTGTGGAGCAGTGAGGGCTGGTGCTTCTTCCGTTTAGAGGACAGGTTCAGCTTCTGAGCTGCCCTAAAAAACAGAAGAATAAGAATGCCCAAAGGTTGAATCTAGTAATAGTTAATACATGTGCAAATTGCTTTTACTGAGATGATTACTGCAGGTGAGCCATCCAACCACAAGTTTATTAATTTTACATGCCTGCACCCACATTTTTTAAGGTGTACTGTGAAGCTTTTAAACTGGGAATGTAAGATAAATGTCAACAAACTCATTCAAGTTTCACACAGTCAGCAGGAAAGATACACTCTGCTACTACATCAGATTATTATCAGCTCCAAGGAAACTGAGACAGTGGACTGTATTTTCAGACTTTTGAGTTTGAGCAAAATAAAAATGCAGGTTTACAAAGACAATGTGATGGTTTAGATTCTTAGAAAAATCATAGAAGTTATGGAAGCTTTCAAAAATGACAATTTTGCCAAAACTCTTGTTTTTCAATGAAAAGTTTTTATGCTAGCAAAAGATGGTTTGGGCATCTTAAAATTTGTATATCATGCAAAACTGCAATGGAAAGACCTTTTCCCGCAACCAGAGTCACATGAATAAAAAAAGCCCAGATGCTGATGGATGTTACAACAAGTGAAGAAGAAGAGTTGTAAAAGAAATATGGTGCGGTATGTGTGGACACACCAGGAAACTGAATCATTTTTCAATTTAGTACAGGATAAAGGGGTAATTATAAAAATAATTAATATATCTGTAAATCAATGTGATATTTATGTTCGTCACCATGTTTATGGAAAGATTTATCTTGTCATCTCACAATAATAAATAAACAAATCATCGTGTTTGTGATTTAATGAAAAAAAGCGACCTGAGCACCTCTGTTTTTTCAACACTTAATAAATATCTGTTAAGTTTTGGATAATTGTCCAATGGAAAAGTCACTACTGTAATAAGGCCTTGGTCTATATGCTGTTGACACCAACAGAACCATCCTGTGGTACTGACAGCAGCTGCAAATCTAAAAAGATAAATGATTACTAACATCAACCCTACACCCATCAGGGATTAAATATAGGGTGTCAGAACAGGGAGACATAATAAATGTATGTATTTATCTTGATCAAACACAAAACAACTGTCATATACATGACAGGCAAGGATGACTGGAACACTGCCCTCTAGGATTTCGTCCTACTCATCTCTGCCATTGAAGCTAAGAAATTATGACAGATTATGTTCATCCATGATTTGCGTCAAATTTGTACGATGTGGTGGATGTGGTTAGGAGTTTCAATCATTTACTGTGAGTAAGCATTCCAGCACCATTAAATAAAGGGCAGGATGGTATACCTTACCTCTCCTCTGCTTTAATCATATCTAGACAGACAAATAGCTGCCTGTATACTTCCGCTGTGCTGGCACCTATATTGCACTCTGTGCTGTAACAGAAGCCAGCTTTTTGACAGTCCTCTAATTAAAATCCACTGTCATCCTGCCCTGTTGTCTCCCAGAGTCAGAGCTGAGGAGACACAGATTGGTCATAGGGCCAACTAGAGTCCAGCACATGCACTTGTTTCTGTCTAAACTCTTGCATCTGAAAGGACAGCAATATCTTGGTGCTGCCTTCAGGGAATCTGGCCAGACTCAGAGTGGTTCCAGGTACAGCATTGCCCTGGATCAGCTAACACTGCATCTCAGCTGGAAATTCAAGGTCAGGGAGGAAAGTAATACCTCAGGGAAATTGAAATACACTCAAATGCTTTTCACTCAAGCAGTCAGATTTCAAAGAAAAGCAGGAAAGACAAAGAGGTGGTTGTCGACATAAAAGTATGAGTGGCGTAGAGAAAGACAGAAAATTGGAGATTAAAAGATGAGAAATCTGCAGAGCAAGGGGTTTTATGGGAGAAGTGAAAGAACGTAAAACAAAACAAGAGAGAGGGAGAGAGAGAGAGAAAATGCATAGTAGGGCAGATCCATGTGCGTCCTGGAGAGAGGCGGCTTCCTAAAAGGCCAGCTTGAGCTCATTAGTTATTTTCTGGGCTCCTCCGGACAGGACTGTGTGGGCTGCTGCCAACCCACAACCCCCTCATCTCCCCTCTCCTTACGTCCTGGAGTGACAACTGCCTCCCCCCACCCCACTCCACTCCACCCTATCTCCTCCACTCTCCCTAGTCTCCACTGTATGCCCCCTGCAGCGACAGCCCAAGAGCACAATCAGGGAACACACTGCCGACTGATGGAATAATTATTGCATCCAAGAAGGCTACAGGAGAAGGCTCTCCCTAGGGAGCAGCCGATGTGTGATAGCATGTGAGACGGATCGTATGACTGAGAAAAAGAGATGGAATAGATGAATGTGAGGTGAAGAGAAAGGCAGGAGAAACTACACTGGAGTACACGTGGCAGTGTGCAAATGCATGTGTGTGTGTGTAGACTGTGGCAATTTATGAGAGGTATCCGCAGCACATTCATTGAAGATGAATGTATCCTGCCTCTATGACTGTCTCTCACTCCCCCTCTCTCACCTCATTCTGTCTTTTTCCTCTCTCAGCAAAGAGATAAATCAGGCATCAGAAGTCGCCATTAGATCAGAAAAAAGCAGCTAGAAAGGGTTCTATTCTGATTTATAATTGTCTTGACCAGTAAGGAGTGTTCACAATCCAAAGCCAAGCCTGTAACCTTGAGGTTTAATTCATGATGCACAATGGTGCACATGTGTTCTTGAATGGGAGGTGAGAAAAGGGATGACACTGCTGCTTTTTTTCACCACAGCCGCACAAACAGCAAGAGGGAAATTAATTGCTAGTTGCTTTCTCCCTCCATCCCTTCTTCCCTCCCTCTACTTCCACCACTCTGCAACTATATGATCAGTCATTGGAAAATAGGCGTTGAGGAGAGGCTCAGATTTCTTCACCCACAACAGCTTGTCCACCTGTTCACTCCCAATCTCCATGCTAATGAACCTGTTTCCCTAAACAACTTGGTCTGAAGGGGGAAAAAAAATGTCTCGTAAAGCATGTACTCAGTCAGTGTCAGATTTAAGTTTGTACAAAATGCTCACACACACACACAGGCACACTGTATGTTTGCCTTTCTAAAAGGCTCCTTTCATCATGCACCAGTGAGAAAATGCTG
>JAPTGZ010000016.1:18377073-18390463 GCA_029814645.1 Fowleria isostigma | reverse complement strand
CTACTTCACGGATTTTGCCTATCACGGGTTCTTTTTGGAACGTAACCCCCGCGAAAAACAAGGGTTTACTGTAGTTTTTTTTTTCCTTTTCTCTTAAAGTTTGAGGTGGTGCCAGCAGCCAGTTCAGTGTTAGTGGGATGTATCACATGAGACAAGAGATGCAGTCCATTCAGCTTTTTAACACAAAACTGGATGTTTATTTACCATTTACGCCAACCATGACTTTCTTTGCTTCTAAAAATTGCTTTTACATTAAAAAACATATGTGTAACTAGCGCAACCTGTCTCTCTCTATTGGGCGTCCATGGCTCACAAGGTCGAGGTGGTCGTCCCATAACCAAAGAGTTGACGGTTCTAATCCCACTCTGCCCTATTCATGTGCTGTTGTGTCCTTGGGCAAAACACTTCACCAGTGTCTCCAGTGTCACTCACACTGGTGTATAAATGTGGGTGAATGTTCAGTGAGAGTGACTGAATAATGGATCAATAATGTAAAAGCGTTTGGGTGCCTTGAAAAGCGCTATGGAAATCCAATCCATTCTTATTATTGACTATATTTGTTCCAAAATTAGGTCCCATGGTGCACACTGGCAGAGGAAGGACTCCTGCTGTCTATTTGAATAAAAGGGCAGGGCTGGGGAAGTGAGAGGTGATGGGTGAAACACGACAAGTTACCATGCTAACCACTAACATACTACTAACCGCTAAATTACAGAAAACTGTAACTACACTGGGAAAGTCATGAGAAATTACACCATGTAGTTTCAGCTACATGTCAAATGATAATGTATGCAGTTGTGTTTGACAGCTTCACACATAATAATGAATATACTAATTACTAGGCTAGCTGACAGATGATATAATTCAGTGATTAGTGCTATTAGTAAATGTAGCCCAGCTATGCTAACAGGCCACATTATAATTAAGTAACTTGAAACTTTACACAGCAATTGCATTACAAAAACATTTTACAGTTTTGTTGCAGTTACAGCCGTCTATCATCTTTAATCCTCTTTTAATAAACAGAAGCTCCGAGAGTCTGATTTAGTAGACACACAAGCTGTCAATCACATCTGTCAATCAATGTCCACAAGCCAGACATCAAAATGATTTGTTAGCCCTAAGATCTTATTGGCAGAACAATAAATCCAACAACACACAGCAGTTTAAAATAGGATGTAAAGAAATAGTCTTAAAACAATGTACAGATGAAGGGCTTTGAAGGCCATGTGGTGTTTTTCTTATTTTTCCATTCTTACTTTCTCCTTTGTCTAATGTGTGTTTTGTTCTTTGCTCTTCACTGATTTTTTTAATCTTATTTATTGACATTATCTATTATATTCACTTACATTCTTTCAACATTATTTATTTTGGTGCCTATAATTTGTTGTGTTTTGTTAGTATTTTTCTCTTTATTGGGTGCATTTGTGTCCTGTACATTGTGTTAAAGTTACTTTTGGTATACTGATACATGCTTACAACTAATTTCCTTGACATAATTGCAACCATACATGTTCAAGTAGGGGTGGGACTAAATAAGTTTGACTTCTTCTCACTTCCTTTTGGGCTACTAAGGTTGTGTATTAGCAGTAAATTACTGTATACGTTTATATTGTATACACATAATGATATGTATATTATTTCTCTTTGGTGTATAATCTGTTGTGTTTTATTGGTATTTTTCTCTTTATTAGGTACATTTGTGTTTTGTGTGTGAGTGTGTGTGCCAAAGTTAGCCTGGTATGCTAAGGAAGGATTATAACAAATTCCTTTATGTACATTTGTGTACACATAATGAAATGTATATAACGTGTGGATGTTATGTTATTTCTGTTATGATGAATTGAAGCAGTATTGTATATGGAGTGTACAACCTCAAAGTAAACCAATCAATCAAAAAAAAAAAAAAAGTAAAAGAATCATCACCAGTATATTAATTTGATGGTATAAATTAACTGAATGAGACCATGAGAGCTCCTGGTGTACGTCAGTGGTTTCAGTTTCAAGTTGGTATTGCCCCTGTGTAGTGACCATCATGCCCTCACCTCTTTGCAGCTGATGCTCAGAGACTTGGCGATAACCTGGATGAAACGACTGTCACTCAGACACAGCTTGGCTCCTGCTAAGTCTGCAATCATTTCACCTCGGAGGTTTTGACTCATCATCTGGACAGAGAGACATAAAAACACTTTCTATCACTTTTCATTATTTATTCAGGGGTATGTATTGGCAAAAATCTGGTGATACAACACACATCCCAATACTGGAATCAAGACCTGATATATTGCGATATGTCACGATACTGTTAATAGGGCAATATTTTTTGGTTTGCTTTGTTTCTTTTTTTAAAGATCATTTCCTGGGAAAAATGAATTATGCCAGAAATACGTACAGATACTAGACATGTTTTTATTTGATCACAACAGGATTTAATGCTATATCACAAAACTTTCCTCTATAAAAACTTTAAGTGCAAGATTTGAACAAATAGAGCTTTAACATCTGGCATTACCAGTACAAAAAACACACACAAAAAATAAACAAATAAGGTTTTACAGACATTACAGTTTAAGATCCTGCTCAAATGGTCGTATTTTATTTGTTGTGAAAAGAATGTATGGTGGACAATGTTATCAATTTAAAAAACTACATGCATGACCCACAATATCACAATACTACTGTTGAAGTACTCATTCCCTTGATTTCTTGTGTTTCAGCAGAGCTCATGTATGACTAGGGGTGTAAGAAAATATTGCAATATTGCATTTAACAATACAGTATCGTGAAATTAAATGTCGTGATATATTGCAAAATCGAAATTACTTACACCCTTATAACTTACTACATTTTTTTCAATAGCGATCATTTGTTGTTTCAGTTTTTGATGGTACACACAGTATTACTTCCAACACCAACCTTTTTCTTGGCATTTAAATCCAGGTCCTTCTTTGCTAACACATAGGACAGCTTCGACAGGGCAGCCTCGGGGGTCATGTCACCACCAGCTATAAGGCCTGCATCTATCAAAACCTGGAAAATCAAACAAATCAAAGTGCCTTCTCACATCTGAAACTGCAGTATTAGTTGTTTTCTCCTGATAAACAGAGAAAAAGAGAGCTCACAAGTGAAATGAACCTACCTTCCCAGTGGCGTAAGATGTAGATACAGTCCCCCTGAGACACTGTGTGCAGTTGACGATAATAACACCAGCATCAGTGGCCTTTTTCAACTCCTCTAGCAGGTCACGGCGGTTATCAGGAGCATTTCCACTACCATATGTCTCCAAGACCACTCCCTCCATGGGTGGCTGCAGGAAAGCCCTCACCTGGACACAGATATGAGCTTCACCTTAGAAAAACTCCTAATATATGCCTGACTGAACTGGCTACTCATCTGTGCAGAATTAAGATTGAGGAATTAGTATCCCATGTTATTTTTCCTCCAGTCCTCTTACTCAAACGCACAAGACCATCCACTCTCCTAAAAGCCCATCTGGTGCTATCTATGCACCCAGTATCTGAGTTACTGGTTGGCTGGCACTGGGAGTCCCTATACCACATCATTAGCCATGGCATATGACTCGAAGGGCAGATGACTGAAATGGCAGGAACGAGAGCAATTAATCTGAAGGTGTTAGCAAGCATAAAGTCACTTGGCAAGTCCAAGGCAGTTAACATAAAATGTGGGGAGAAGGTGACATTAAAAGTGCCAGGTTCACTCAGTATTTTTTGATGCGATAAGCAGTTTGACAATAAGTGGTTGAGGCAGATTACCAGTGAATCTCTCACACAGCAGAGACAGTGGGCACATGAGAGCCTGGTGCCTAATCAAAACTCTGCCTCATAAAGGCAGTTAAAGGCTGTAAGGAAGTCTTGATAGCCAAGCTGGGCAGTGGGAGCAGATTGAGACTGTAAAGTCCTTCTCCCAGAAGCCTCAGAAGGGGGAGGTGCAGCTAAATGTTACAGCATCTATGCCAGTCCTCCCTCTTTACAGGGTGGTTGGTCATGGCCCATAACTCCTCCTCAGCTTTCTCTGGGTTGAGATTTGATCGCAGTTTACACGACTAGGAAAGCAACAGAGGACGGGTAATACAACAATTAAATTAAAGTTAACTATATTCTGTTGTAACTTTATTAAAACAGTTATGAAGTTACTTATATAGGGAGAATATATGTTTCTTTATATTTTAATCTAATCAAAACAATGACGAGTTCACTTTAAGTTCCGCTCTTCTGCTACTTGCACACGTTTTCCTTTTATGGCATGAAATGTAATAATTCCTTAAAATGATAATACTGAAATATCTAAAATGATAGGTTTATATCATTTATTAAGACATGTACTTCAAAGTATACCATAGGTTTGCAGTGTTAAAATTTAAAGAGACAAGACAAATACAGTCAAAGAAAAAATATTTAGACCATCAAAAGTTATCAAAAACAATGGTTATGCAATTAAGTACTAACTCCTGTGTGTGTATCATATGACTAAAACAGACAGAAAACATGGAACGTGTAAAAGCACTGTTTTTGTCAGTACAATGCCATAGCTATTGATTAAGAACTTATGTGATTTTGATTATCATCAAGAAAACCATGGAAAATGGATAGATACCAGCTCTGAAATTAAACTTTTATGAGCTATTTTTGTTGTTATCATTATATTTGTCCAAACAAATGTACTTTTACTTGTACCAGGCATTAAAATGAACAAGAAATTGAGATTGAGATTGAAATTGAATTGTATGTAATTTTTTCATCACCCGTTTCATTTGGTTGCCTGTCAATGGAATCATGTCATCACTTGTGACTCTTTCATTAGAATGAAAGGACAAAATACATGCCAATAAATCATTAATACATTACTTAGTCTGTACATGTGATTTCTTAAGTCATGATTTTCATCAACAATGGTGGCAGCTACTTCACTATAAGGTTGTGTTTAGATTCACAGACCCCTAAATAAATGAACGCCAGAGATTTAGCAAGAAATTCTTTTTTTTCATGACATTCATTTTTCCCAACCACTCCCTGCAAATGGGTAGGAAGGATCTAGACTAAACCATCAATACATGCATCAGTCAAGTCACTGCAAGAAGCAATACATCAAGCTAAGGGCAGTATAATTCCCCAAAGAGGAAAAAAGCATATTAATTATTCAGTCTTGTTTGACATCACCAAGGAGAGGACAACATCTAATGTCACATCCCCTGCAGATCATCATATTTGGTCCAGTTCAGGGATTATACAAACACCTGTATTGGAGATTGTAACTCACAGTAGCAGCGGTGATGCCTGGGAACAGTCGGAGCAGGCCCACATTCCTGTTTAACTCGGTGCTCACTTGAAACTTTGCTGTGGTGTTTGCCCTCCACACTGTGTCCCAGTTGACTGAAGGACAGATGGGGCACAGGACAATATTTAGTTGAGGATGTAAGAACAAACTGGTAACAATTTGGATTTGGTCATCCCACACAGACAAACACTGCACACACTTGCTTACTTGTAATGTCGACTTCAGCAGTGGCCAGCGGAGGTAAATTAGGTGAGGAGAACGCATTGAAACTCCCAGTGTCCACTTTGGTGGAACGATTCCCTCTGTAGAGTTTGTTGTAGAAATACAAGCACACCTGAACAGACAAAAATGTACCATATATTATTGAACAGACAAACTGTCTTAGAATAGAAAAGAATCTTGTCAATAGTTTGTCACAAGTATATACACTGAAATGTTTTGCTTTTAACCCATCACTAGATTATGCATCACACAGACTGCATGCTAGAAGCAGTGGGCTAGCCATATCAGGCACCCAGGGAGCAAATGGGGGGTTTAAGTGCCTTTCTCAAGGGCACATCAGCCAACAACTCTCCACCAGTCCAGGGAATCGAACTGGTGACTCTTCGGTCACAAGCCGACTCTCCAGCCAACTCTCTTGCCATCTCAGCCTTGGCCTTGACTTGAAGATTAGTGCAGAGACTGAGATGGTTAAACTCAAAAAATGGTTTCATATATTCAAATTATCTGGTGTTCACAAATAGAAAAAAGGAAGAACATGGTCCGTTGTCTGTTAATGGTGATGCGATTGAAAAGGCTTCAGAATCCATATTTTGGGTGTAATAGTGGATAATAAATGAACACGGAAACCACATACTACCTACGTTTAAAAAAAAGTATCTAAAAGTATTTCTATATTGAGTAAATTAAAATATGTATTAAATTATAAAGCAATGAGAGTTTTATATTGTTCACTTATTCTGCCATATTTGAATTATTGTATTGAAGTATGGGACAACACATATATGAGTAACACAAAGCCACTGTTTTATTTCAGAAAAGATTAATAATAATATACAATGTTAACTTCAGGGAACATACAAATGAGTTTTTATTAAATCAGGACTGTTCAAAGAGTTAGCAGAATGAAGGACATTGTTGGTTGTGTTTAGAGCAAGAAATGGATTTTTGCCTGAAAATTTACAGAGACGACCTGTTTTAGTATCACAGAAGGAAAAACGGATAGGACGGTTTAATTTTAAACAGCAAAGGGTTTGGACTAATGTAAAGCAAATATGTATTTGTGCTGTGAGTGTCAGAATGTGGAGTTCTTTGTCAATGGAAGACAAGAGCTGCACAAATATCTTTCAGTTTAAGAGGTTGCATAAGGAGAAAATAGAAGTTTGATAAAATATGTAGTTTTACTTAAGAATATTGGAGTTATCTATTTTATTGACTATCATATAACTTTTTTTTTTTTTTACTGTAATAGCTGTAATGGTGACTTATCTGATATAAGCAGATGTAAGAAAGGGACAGGTATTACAAGTTTTCTTCATCCTGCTCCTTTCCAATCATTTAGATTGGAATGAATGAATAAATGAATGAAATAAAAATGAATGAAAGACGACTTTGTTTTAACCCTTTTTTCCATTAAGTCTTTATAATCGCAGTGACCTTCACGTGGATTCATTTACAGGTGACTTTTCGGTGTTCTTCCTCCTCTGGTAAGTGTTGCTCATCATTGCGTAACTCCCATCCTCTTTTGTTCAAATTTCTCATCAGACGAGTTGTTTGGGACGGCTTTTGTTATCTGTTGCATGCCACTTGATGTTGATAATCAAACGAAGCATATACAGTGTCGAGTTTAAAGCAGCAAGTTGATTTTCTTGACTTGGCATTGACAAGTGTAATTACACATCAACTTAGCAGCAATTTTAACAAAAGAAATCTAGTTGTGTTTATCTTGAAGTGTACTTTTTTTGGTCTTACTACTTCACAAACTCCCATCTTTGCTTCTTTAAAACTGATGACATGAAAACAATTTAAAAGTCACATATCACAGACTGTAGATCGGTATCAGGAAGGTAGCAGTCTAAACGTGACACTTCCTCACCTCAGGGATCACAAATTGGCCAGCAATCAGCAGCGCCCCCAACAGGTTGTCTCTGCCATCATTCCTCATCTCATAGATCGGCACCTAAAACAGAACACGTTTCATCTTTACAGGGCAGTAAATACTTAAAATACACAGAAGTTCATATTTTTCTAGACAAGTTTTGTCTTTGTTTTTTTTGTTTTTTGGACTCCAGATGTCATCCTACCTGTGAACCGGTCAGAATGATTGGTTTGCCCAGATGTTCACACATGAAGGACAGGGCAGATGCTGTGTACGCCATAGTGTCTGTTCCGTGGAGGATGACAAAACCATCATAGTTTTCATAGTTTTTCTGCAGCACAACAAAAAAAAACAAAAAACAATTTAGAACATTTAATATAGCATCATCATTTATTTTTGTTACTATAGAATAGAATAGAATAGAATAGAATAGAATAGAATAGAATAGAATAGAATAGAATAGAATAGAATTATTTAAGCCCAAAATTTTTCATACCTCTGTCAAATACAAAGAATTTCTTAATTTTTTTTTTTTTTCAGTTACAGATTAGTATTTTAACTCAGATATGACATAAATAGGACGTGAAGCCATGACAAATTTATTTAAGTAAAGTTACACTGTTAAAGGCATTTATTTAAACATTTAACAAAAATCACTGTGTTCAAAATTATTCATACCAAACTGATAACAACACAAACAGCCATAGAATGTTTAAATAAACACCTTTAATGATGTAACTTTACTTAAATAAATGTGTCATGGGTCCAGACTTTCCTCCATGTTCTATTTATTCTCCTAAGATCCTCTGTCCTCATATGTGGACAAGAGTTTCACTGCTTCACAAAAAGAAACAAAAAAAATAATTTAAAAAAAAACTTGTCCACTGCAAAGGCCATGCCATATTTTTTTTTAAAAATTGCTTTTGAAAACACTGTTGCATCATGATGTTTCCAATATAAGCAATTATTTAGTTAAAATACTAATCTGTAACTGAAAAAAAAAAGAAATCCCTTGTATTTACCAGGGGTATAAATAAGTTTAGTTTTAAAATATAAATTACAAAGGAGTTCATCAGAAAAAAATAAAGTTACAAATTACCTCAATGTCTTTTCCAATTCTACCCCAGTCATCTGTGGTCATGTTGGAGGAATCCAGCAGAGGATTGTACTCTAAAATTGTGTATATTATCCTCTTAGAGTCTTTACTCAGTCTGCAATAAAGTACAGATAACCAGTTTTAATTTTAGTCATCAAACACACACATTATTAACATACACACTGTCACAACACAGAAGACAAGCCAAAAGGTGAAAGGTTTTAGTATCGTGTCAAATGCAAAACATAAATCAGCACATGGTTAAAGACTTAATTAGTCTCTGTCGTGACATATGATTATTTGGCGTAATTATGCCCATTTAACAAAGTTGGACTAAGTTCTGATTAAATTTGAAAAGTGAGTTTTAAGAAGGCCTGGGGAATGCTAAAAACCGAGCTGACTTTATGAAGCGAAAAAAGCCTATTTACATGAGCCTTCTGTCTAAGCAGCAGGGTGGGGGGGGCAGGAAGCCTGTTCCAAACAGACATCTAGAAGTGTAAAAAGAGAGGAGCACGGCAGGTCTGTTGGTAGAGACACAGCTGAGACACTCCAGGTAAATAGGGTCAAATTTTAAAATAAGAAATATCACCATGAGACTTCCTCAGTTGATTATTTACACGTGTGAAAAAAATGGATAACAAGTTGTTGAAATTTGTATGTTTAACTTTGAAAATTAGGCATTATCTCATTAAATATGCATGATTTTGCATATATTTTGAGTAGATAGATCTGAAAATATAACAAAGACAAGTGTAAAATTATTTTTTCATTTTGTTTACACACAAGATGAAAAAATATTACAGGGATTTCAGGATATCTGCTTTCATTACCTCAGTATGACAAACTACTGACAAATAAAGATCATTATTATTATAATTATTCTTATAAATCAAAATATACTGCCTATAGTCTTAAAAAAAAACAACTTTAATTTTCACCAGATTTTTTGGACTAAAATGTCGAATAAATTAGGCCAGAATGATTTACGGACAAATCCCTCTTTAAATATCTTCAGAATACTGCTAAGTGTATAAGTGTACAATTTGGTGTACATAGGTGATACTGGTCATGACAGACTTCAGTAAATAAACAAACTCAGCATGTCGCGTTAGAATGCTAACTTCTTGGTAAATTTGGGAGAAACTTACTGCCACAAGTAAACAAACTGCAATAAAACAAACATCTTAATGAATATTTTCAACATTTTCTTTGATTTGTATATTTTGTATATTTGTATATTTTTAACATTTTCTTTCATTTTCATTTATTTATTTTTTTTAACATTTAAGGAGTAAACTAGTCCAAAATCTCAAAATTGACCAATGCATAAAAAAAAAAAAAATCAATGTTTTTGCCTGCCTTGTCTTGCCTTGAATTGTATTTTTGTTCCATGTATGTGTTGAGCGTGGCCAGTGTGTGTAGTGAAAACAGTCACTCCTCTGAGGGCACTGATTTGACATATCTTGAAGGGAATTTGGTGAGTCAAGTTAGGTTAGGCCCAAGGCTCATGTCTCTTTTTCATTCCAATTACAAGGGTGGGACCTTGCATATCTACATATTTATTTTGCTTGTAAATAGAGTTTAAGTCAGGCCTCCGAAAGCTCCACCTGCGACACACTGCAGGCAATGTGACTGGCTAAACTGCCGCTGAAAGATTCTCCTTTTAATCTCCCTTTTAAGGAAAACACCGCAAGACTCCCCACAACACCCACACCCACCCCCACCCCCACATTACCATACAGCAGCCTCAAAACGCGGACACGGGAGCTGAATGGAACAGCAGGGGGAGAGGGACGCACGCCCCAGTCCACCCGACCAGGGGTCCTACAGAAAGTCTCCTAATTAGCCTCAAGTCCACACATGACCCTAGAACATATGCTGTTGATAATCTGGAAACCAAAGTGGCACAAGAACACACTATTTAAATCACCAATTATTCATTTCTATCTGCGAGTGTACCCAGAGGTAAAGCGAAGCATTAGCATACTCAGACTAAGATGCCTCTTAGCTTTAGAATAATGAGTGTGTCTGTGGAGGTGGGGTTCTCAAGATGAGGAAGAAGAGGGTTGAAGCTGGGGGGTGAAGGCCTTGTGGTATTAGCTCACAACATCACATGAATGCAGCTTTTCCCTAAATCAATAAACTAATTCCCTTCTTTAACATAAGCCAGGCAATGCATACCATCAACCGCATAACTAGTAGACTTTTATATAACACAGTGTTTTTCAATCTTGCGGTCGGGACCCCACATGGGGTTGCCTGGCATTCAAATAGAATTTCTAGTAACTGATAAAAAATATTTTAAAAAATGCTAAAAAATATATCTTTTAATGATTGACTATATATGTCTTTATACTTAATACAGCACACACTTTTACTAATAAAATTCATGTTCAAATAAAATGCACGATACAATATCTGAGAGGACATATCTTGATTGATCTTGATAGTTTGTTCAGTATTAATGTTCATCCTTGTAAATGCAACCTCAACTGACTGTACATATCCTAACCAAGCAAAATAAAATCCTCACTTTGTGCAGTAATCTATCTACACCTGGCTCTTCTGCCTCTTTCCATGCATTATATAGCCTAAATGTCATCTAAAATCAATGTTTACTTGCAACAAAGTATAGCAAACTATTACATGATCAAAAACAAATTAGTTTTAGCAAAAATTGTCTCCATTTTGAATGTTTGGGGGTCGCCAGAAATTTGTGATGTTAAAATGCGGTGACGAACCAAAAAAGTTGGGAACCCCTGATATAACCCTTCTAACTCACATTAATATCACTAATAATAAAAAGAACTACTCACATATAGAATGAGTAAATATTTCTTGATATTTTCACACAGAATATGTAGTGTTTGTTAACAAGGTGTTGTGGTGGATGAAATTGTGAAGTACCATCAGATTATGGGAATTGCTGTTTTCACCACCACAGCCAACAATAATCTAAGCATGTGAGGTGGTGTATTAAAGTTTTATTCACATTTAACCTTAAAGGAGCCAGTGTAATATTTGTGGCACTTTCCAAATACATTTTCTCTATATCTAACCATCCTTAAATGGTTTATCGCCATTTATTATAATATTATCTTCTGTATTTTGGGAGGGGGGGTATTTTCAGTGAAAATCAGGTATTTTCCAACATTTAACGTACTAATCATGTAGATGTTCTTTAAAGTTTAGAATAAAATTGAGGATTATTATATCAAAAACAGGGAAAGGTAAAAAAAGTTACTTTTTTAGCTAAATCTCTCATTAATTGAACATATAAACCCAGTGTGTTCATGCATGTCATTGATCCAACTCCATGGATTTAACTGGTGAATCAATGTTGTAGAGGGTGACGGTGTTTCCACGGTTACTACAGAGCCTCTAAGCATCCAAATAGGTCATATCTGATGACCACGAAAAGATGAATAACTATATTTTACACCAATTATTTACAGGGATTAGTGGGAAACAGAGATTAAACAGCCTATATCAGTACATGCTTTTGGTAGATGGTGGATGTTTGGGTTTGTATGGGTTAAAAATTAAATATAGAGAAATTTTCATTTGAGAACTGACACAAAAGTAGTAGTGCTGGGTCCTTATGGGTTAATTTAGCCTCCTGTATCCTCACAATGTTATCTTATTTTAATGAGATAGCTGTGTTATGTTACATGTTAATATTAGAAATATAGTTGTAAGCATACAAGACAAGCACAGTTAAAATTAATAAAATTACAGATTTCTCTGCATTTGGAGAGAAATATTTTATTTATATAAGTATTCAAAAGATGCCTATTCCTGTTTAGGTAGTTTAGATATTTTTAGGTATTTTATTGCAGGAAAGAAGGAAGGATTTTTTCGTGGCACCTTAAGGGGTGTAGTACTTACACTTTTCTTAAACAATTCTGATAAACGACCATACGCTGCCATTGTATAGACTCTTTATCTCTGCCATACATCCTACTCCACCCTGCTGCTGCTCAGCTGATTTTCACAGTGACCATCAAGATTAAAGAGGTACAGCCTGTATGGAGATTAGTGAGTGAGGGTCTGCTGTTACCAGAGGTGCCCCACAGCCCTGAGAACAGAGCTGTTGAAATATCTGATACTTTCATGTGTCCCAGAATATTAGACCAGCTGGGAAACTGGTTACAGGGGTCTCACAGCACATGCACGAGATGTCAAGACAGGCCGACTAAAACATGCATTAAAGCAGATTAGCATTGCTTTTACCAGCAAGTCAATAGCGGCTTTTCACAATTAAACTTCTTAGGTTATCACAGCTGGGCTTCTCATCCTCCAGACTTTAAAGCAGCTGGGTTTTAGGTGACAACGTTGGACAAGAGCGACATTAATAGTCACAATCGACTTCAGCCCGCATACAAATCTGTGCTTGCGTATCCTTCCTGCTCCTTTTGCCAACATGCATTTCCTGTCAGGCAAGCACGCCCTCAAATGTGGCCTAAAGGACAACAGAGACATTAAAAAACTGTCGAGCACAGACTAAGCACACACAATGCTATCAACGCTACAGCACCCGTGAAATAGATGCTCAGAATGGGGTGTTGGCTTCCTGTCAAGACAACAAATGAAGTTTAGAATCATTAAGTCAACTGCTCTGGAATATACAGTTGCAGAAAAAATTATTAGACCACGCTATTTTTTCTTCAATTTCGTGTTCATTTTAACTCTTTCCCACTTGGACACCTACTAGGAAAAACCCATATATATGTTAGTAGTTCTACCCATGGAACATTTTGTTTTTCCAGTGCGTTGTTTCTTTTTTCAGTGGCTATAATCAGCACTACTTTGGCAAAATTCGGGAAAAAAAACAGAAAATGTATTATCATAACTCTACGTTTTTAAAAAAAATAATAAATAAATAATACTAAATTTTAAAA
>JAPTGZ010000016.1:18347572-18370348 GCA_029814645.1 Fowleria isostigma | reverse complement strand
CGGAGAAAACCCACGCAGACACGGGGAGAACATGCAAACTCCACACAGAAAGGTCCCCCCGTGCAAGGTGCGGGGATTGAACTAGGGACCTTCTTGCTGTGAGGCGTGAGCGCTAACCACTACACCACCGTGCCGCCCAATTCTGGCATATTTACTTGGGTGTATTTTTTAGACAACAATATTCATGAATATGCACAGTCCCTATTAAATAAACCAATAAAATAAATCAAATGTTGCATAACTCTTGTCTGGCCAGTCATCCAGTTTCCTCATGTATTCAATACTGACAAAACAGTCTAGAATTTGGCCGGTTGATGTGAAATATCTATATTATACTGGATCAATCACAAGTCTCGGGGGACGGGTGTTTTGTAACGCGTCATACTTCTAGACTTCTTCTTGTCGTGAGTCAGCGTCAGTTCCAAGTTCACAGATGTCTTTACAACTGTTGTCAGTTGGTTGATTAAAAAATTAAAAACTGAATTACAGATTACACTCTGTGTTCTTAAATTTCTCTGACAAAAAGCATCACGTCCGTCTTATCTGTGATTGAGTCACTTGGCATCTGTTAGTCCCGCCTTCAGATTCAGATTCAAGCCCTGCGATTCCAGGCCGATTTCTCTTTGAGAAAGGTGGCTGGCATTGCTCTGTTTAGTTTTTACTTAGTTTTCATGTTTGTGATTTCGTTTTAACAATAAAATAATTTCATTCACTGCTTGTTTTATTTTTGATCTGTAATAAACCTACTCCTTTCCTGAAGCAATAAACCACCAGACCGCCACGCCTTTACAAACAAACAGGAAGCATTTGGCAGCCAGGACTCTAATGGAAAATTCAGCAATTATATTACAAAGTATTTGGACAATGGAGTTCAGTAAACCATCCAACAGGTGTTATTAACAGCATGAACAGCCACTTGAGCAACATACTGTTGCATGCTGAATAAAAGCTTGTACCTCCCTCTGACTAAATTACAGTCCAGCCTTGTTGAGAGGCCTATTTCAACTTCCTGATTTCCAATCTCCACTTTTGAAAGAAAAATCAGTCACATTTTATTCCCACAAGCTAATGACTTGTTTCTATGGTTACTCAGTGGAGCCTGGGGGATGAAGGGCAGAGCGAGTGCTGACACAAAGGCAGGGTCTTGTGTATGCAGGAGAACAGAGGCTAAATGGCCCTGCTGCCACAATTACAGGAGGATTCCTTCTCCACAATCACAGTCATTACTGCACAAACACTCACCTGGGCAGCAGCTGCAGGGCGGCGATGGACGACCATAAAACCACTTCCTCCTGACACCCCTCCAGGGCTGCATTCCTGCAAACAGCTGTCTGCCTTGCCCCTGCAACAGCATGGCTGCCAGAATGTGTGCCACCTCTGCAGGTTACAATGACTTTTCAACCCCTGTCCTGTCTCCGAGGTCTTTATCTCCCTTTAAAGTGTGTAAATGGTCCCTCTCCTGTGTATGATTAGTATGAGGTAGCAACGTGACAGAGGAACTAACCTCCCTCCAAATAAACACAAACAAGGGACCAACAATAGCCCATGGAAATAATCTGACACTCGCTGTTGTGCAGAAATAACATACCGAGGCCACAAACTGAGCAGTCTACTTCTCTCTGTGGTGTGCAGTGAGCAATCCCATGGGCTTAGTGGGTAATAAATACACTGTCACAATCAGCAGGTGTTAATGGAACAGAAAGATGGGGAGACGGATCAGAGAGGCGGCAGTTAGCCACACAGTCTAGACCCCGCTGCGAGCTCCACCTGGTTTCATTACACAACACCATGTCAATACACTAATCATATGCTCTGTCACAAGGCAATCAGTGCTTAACATGCTAGTCAGCCAAACACATGGCTCTAAATTCATTATCCCTACCCCTCTCCTGCACATATAATAATATGCACACACATACATACACCATCCGGTCACAATTTGACCTTTGACTTTTCTTGTCTTCCTGTGACTGTATAGTCAGTCTAATTGCCAATTGGTCATTGCTGACCTGGGGTCATCTTTGTTTCAGGCTATTTTCCACAATTACCAAGAACAGGAAGCAGGATGAAGAAAGCATTTTATAACAGGAATATGCCAGAAGTACTATTTCATGAACTAGAAAAATAGTGTGTGTATTTTCTGAAACTACAAGATAGTACTCATTGTTGCAGGGCATCGAGGGGTGACAATACTGAAGAGTGAACACACCTTAGGTTTCTCATTAGTCTACACAGTCTGCCAGGTACAAGGATTAATATTCATGTGTGCAAATTTGAACTGAAATTAAAAACTACTTCCCCCAAATTAATGATTTGCTCTCTAAAATGATGATGTGTTAAGAGGAATATTAATTTAGTCTCCATTAAATATACTTAAAGACAAGCGTACAAAATGTTTAATTAACATAAGTTATATATAAAATATGCATTATGTATTGCAGTAAAACATTACTTTAAAATGAAATCGGTCAGTAAATTGCTACTGTAGCTGCTCTCATGTGACCATTAACTAACCAACACAAGCTGAATGCTCTGTTCTTATAACTTAAAACTCATTATTAGAAGAATTAATCCATTAAAAAGTACAATTGAATACTTTTAAAGAAAAATAGTTAATTTCACTGAAAGACTGACTAATTCTTAAGAGGGAAATTGGTTAAGATGTGACTTACCTGCTCAGCTATATAACTGTAAAACTGTCATTTATACTGAAATGATTTTCTCAACTGACTAGACATTTTAAATGGAACAAATTAAATGCCATTTTTTAACCAGCTGAACGGTTGACTTATTTTTCCAATGTTAAATTAAACAATGAATGGCTTTCGTTCATCACACTCTTCTTTTTCTCAGCACTAGACTAGCTAAAGCAGCTAGAGTCTTTCTAATTGCATTCTAATTAAAATTTCATCTCAGGGTGGAACGGTGTTAGTGAATGTCAGACAAGTGTCTAAGGAGCCTTCTCCACTCCATTGGGGTAGAAAGTGCTGTTTGGTTATTCCACTCCTACGTCCTGGGCTCCCAGGATTTAAACATGCATCCCACTAATTGTATCTTTCGAGAACAAAAAGGAATACTAATCAGATATGGGTTTTCAATCAAGGCTAACAGATGAAGGACGCTAATTTCATTTCTGTCTCACTCTCTGTTTTTTTCTAATTCAAGAACAATCAGGATAGTGAGAAATCAAGAAAATATGTTGATTGACTCAGTCTTTTTCTATCTTTTAAGGACATTTTAGCATTGATGAGCAGTGATTTAAAAACAGATCTAACAGAGACAACAATAAGATTATGATGATGATGATGATGGATAATGATGATGATGGCATTCCTGTTGCAGGCAACAGCTGCAAAGGACCAGGATGTGGGTGTGTTGCAAATCAAGCCCAGTGCATCTCCACCACCCTTTTCTATATCTGCGGAATGTGATGCTGTTTAAATCATTGTGTTTCTTCGGGCCAAGTAAAACATTGCATTCTTGGCAGCGCATTATCTTTGGGATAAAACGAAAGGTGGAGCCCTTCACTTTACTTCCACCTCCACCCCTTTGCCCCACCAGAACACGCTACAGGGAAAAAAACAAGTCCACCTCCCTCTTTTTTCCTGCATTTAGCCCACAGTAGCTGGCCAGATACTGCTTTATCCAAGTCTTTTTGAGCTCAGGTCCAAAGAAAACATCAGAACTAATACATCAGTGTCAGGAGTTAACCCTATCTACCAGTATGTTGTACCTCACTGTGGTGCAGCCACTTATGATGGGAAGTGGGACACACAGGAAGTTGCATATTAAGTGGAAGATCAGGACCCCTCAGCCAAAGGAAAGGCCTCATGGTCCCACTGATAAACTCATTCCCTGGTAAAGCTGGCAAGAAGAACTCCATTTGGGGTGCCTGGAGAAAAGCTAAGCATTGATCCCCTATGGGTTTCCTGTCACACTCCACAAGTCTCCTCACCAGATTTCTCCACCTCCTGTGGTGCAGAGTTTCAATGGTCCTATGCATCATTCTTCTTCATCATTCTTAGCCAGCTTTCCTTTTCATCAACATTCATTATAGCACAGCACTCCTCAGAGAGAAGAGGCCAGGGAATGTATGCACTGACCAGCCTGCCAGAGAATTTATCAATGACATTATAACACACTAGACCAGCCATGCACCAGCCTGGAGAGGGTGATGTATTCACCAGGGTAACAACAGCACCAAGAGCCAAGCAGAGCTGAAAGAACCTCCTTCAGCCTTAGATACACACGGCTGGAAATAGACACTGAAATACAAGCTCCAGGAGTATTTATTGAGTAGATGGCTGAAATTGCAAAACCTTAAGTGTATTTTGAAAATGAAACTGAAAAAAGAAAAAAAAAAAAAAAAAGAAAAAAAAACAGAGCATGAAATACCTGAGGACAATAGCTGAGTTTAACCTAAGCCCCTTCGTGAGACACTCCTTCCTTATATGGAGTTATGTATGTGCGTTATCCATTCATGGGCATTGGTGCTTGTACTAAAGGTTCATTTAGTCTGATGATGATGCATATCTCAAACGCGTGCAATAATTCAACCATGACAAGAACAACATCTCCCAATGGGTGCCCCACATTGAAGTTAACACCATGAATGACGACCTTTGGCTGGCGAGTCTGTGCATATCTCCCGTGAAGTTTTCCTCGTGTACACCTACACACATTGTCGCCTTAATACATGCAGGTGTGCACAAGCTCGCACAAACAATCAACACCACAATCTGACATCAATGGCTTAATCGAATTTAGCTGTAATTTAGACACACGGGTGTGATTTGCTGGCATGGGGGAGGTGCTTACCTAATAAAGAAGGAGGCTGCAGATGAGGAAGGAGAGGGGGAGGTGGATGTACTGGAGGTGGGTATTGGGAGTCCTGGTTGGCTGGAGCTCCTCAGTCTGCAGGGTGTCAGGGTGCTGCCGCTGTTGCTGCTGCTGCTGCTGGTGGTGGTCATGGTCGTCATGGTAGTGACTGGGGTCTCTGACGCTGTGACATCCATGTCTGCATCACTGACCAAACTCTGGGCCTGTTGACACATAGACACAGAGATAAGACTACAACTACCACTTAGAGGCTTTACCACTTCTGCCAACCTTCCTTCCACTCCATTTGCTACCCCTGTGCCCTACTCTGCCACAGATGGATGGGCAGCTGCTGCATCCAGCTCTGGTTAGAGGGAGTCAGCAGTATGCACAGCAGAAAGCTCCTGACAGAACACTGAGGCTGCTGAACCAGTCATTGATTCTGGCAACACTCTTGAGGTTGCCTGGTTGTAGCCCTCTGTAATTAAGCGATAACCCACGTTTAATTAGTAATTAAATCAGCAGCATTTACTTCACCCTGAGTATACCCTGAATATGTGTGCACCTCCATGGTTAATTTGGCTCTTGTCACACTTCAGGTGGAGTTATACTTGGACCATATCAAAGTGTTTGCGCCAAAAGACCCAGAAAATTTCCCTCTCAGAAGTCTATTGCCAGGTAGTAAAAGTTTTTTTCCACACTAGTAGTTGTCTGAATTTCCACTATGGTTTAGAGACTGAAAAGATTAAGTAAATAAACCATGTGACAAATGTTGTATTTGACAAAGCACCAATGTTTCTATCTAACTATTCTGTACAGGTGTATGTTATGTTGTGTACAGCTGTATATTAAATTTGCATATATGTGCATACAGTCACGGAAAAAAATATTAGGCTACCCTATGTTTTCTTCAATTTTTTGTTCAGTTTAATGCCTGGTACAAGTAAAGATACATTTGTTTGGACAAATATAATGATAACAACAAAAATAAATCATAAGAGTTTAATTTAAGAGCTGATATTATGTTGTCTTAATGTCTACAATCTGTTGTGTATTAGTATTTTTCTCTTTATTAAGTACATCTGTGCTTTGTATGTAGTTTCAAAGTTAGCTTTGTGTACTCATGAGTGAAACCAATCTCTCTATGTATATTTCTTCATGTATATTTCTCTATGCATATTTGTTTAAGTATATTTCTCCATGCATATTGTGTTTACAACAAATTTCTCTATGTATATTTGTACACATAATAAAATGTAAATAATCAGTGTTGTATATGGAGTGCTAAAGCTCAAAATAAAATCAATCAACTGATATTTAGCCATTTTCCATGGTTTTCTTTATAATAACCACAGGAGTTAGTATTTGATTGCATAACCATTAATTTTGATGACTTTTGTTGGTCTAATATTTTTTTCTGACTGTATGGCATGGAATTTATTCTCTCTCTGTTCTATCACTTAATGGTAATGTATTGAAGCATTAACTCTTCTTATACTGAATATTGAAAAAATCAGATATGCTCAGTAACCCAAGCCGCACCCTCAAAATTCCTGAACTATCATTAAGTCTTCACAGTTAGAGGTAAACATTCAACATCAGTGTGCGACGTGCGATTTGTTCTGTAGCCTTAATGTTTATGAGGTACCAGAACTGGGCTTGCAAGGGCACACCCTGCTTTGGAAGGCTGGTTATTGTGAGCAACAAAAAGTGTTTCAGCCTTAGGGCTCTGGTAACTAATGCCAAAGCTACAATGGGTTTTATCACTTGTGTGTCTTCATATTTGTCATGCATGTGGTGCAGCAAGGTGCCTATAAACAGTTACAACAGTTTCATTTCCAACACAGTGGGTTTAGTGTAAGTAACTACATGTTTTCCTGATGGCTAATAGTGTGGGAGAAGGATTGCAGAGAGCTAATTATACAAGCCTATATTCAACTCTGAGGCTGCACTATAGTTCAAGTCACCACACTGATGAAAGGTTAATCCTCTCTGGAGCTGCTAGTTTATCCTATGGGACAATGATCAATAGGAGCTGACAAGAACCGGTTTTGTGGGTTTTAAGCATCAGAAATTAAATAAATAAAGGCTGAAGTTTTGCTGAAAACATTTATAACAGTGACACCTGAGCATTGTGTAATCAAAAACGACCTTGAATTGAGCACAACACAGTACTGCAGCCACAGAGCTATTTGACAGAGTATGTATTATAAACACAGTTCAGGCCCTTTGCATATTTACCACCTCAGTGTTTGCCCTAGATTCATGTTTGGCAACTAAAATAACATCCTTTACAATCTTTTTTATAAAGTGTGTGGCCTTCCCCTATCTGCCATTTGTCAGCAGAGGCTGACAGCTGAACTATATATATGCCAAGCCTGACATGTGAACGCTATACATCAGGATATGAGGACATTACATTCTGACATTCACATGAGAGCTTTGGCTTTTGCTCTGCAGAGTGCCACCTCTCTTGGCTTTAGTTTCATAACAAAGTGTAGCTATATTAAAGTCTGGGTATCTTTTCACATAAAACTTTCAATAACGCTTTATATTTCAACAGTAGACCAGCAGTGCATTGTCTTCATGAATTTCAGCTTCCCCGTTCCCATTTTGCTCTTTTGAGCTTGTTATCAGAGTTGAGAATCCACTCTTGTTTTGGGGGTCTGGTTCTGCCCTCTTGGGTCTTCATCATTGAGGCTAAGACATATCAAGCTGTGATGTGTGAAGTTATGGCTTGAAAAGAACTGGATGGAAAAACTAGCTGCAAACTGAAATGAGCCAAATACAGATCCTCATGCAGTCGCCAGAGCGGAAAGCCTAACACTATGCTGGTATCGGTGACGGGTTAGAAACTCAGCGCATACCAGGGAAGTAGACCCATTACACTCTGGCACGAAATACTAGAGCACTTCACTTGCACCCGTACAGGAAGCTGATGTGTATAGCCCATCAAATTTAATACTGATTGAGCCTGCACTGGGGTAGTTTTAAGTAGCACCAGATTTTAGGAGCAAACAGGGGACAGCTGGCCAACAGTGGGGTTTGGGAATTAGCTCAAAATGTATATACTGAAAGCCAAACACTTAGATGAATGTACCACCACACACCTCTGCACATAACAGTGCCTATCAAAGAGTATTCCCTCATGTATTAAGATTGGGGATTTAAGCTGTTCAGCTAAGCTTCTCTGTGTATCCTTGGACCTGGACTGGCGCTGGTTTTGGCTGAAAAGTACGATCTATCCCCTGGTCAGGTAATTAGGCTGCGTCAGTGGAGCCATGTGTGCCCGGCCGTTTGCACTGAGAGCCACTAATGAGCTGGCCTTCCACCCTTTAACCCCCCAGCACTCCCTGATCCTTTAGCCTTGGTTTAGCAGTGGAAAGAAAAGACAGGGGGAGGGAGACACAAAGTGAGAAAGACTTGAACATAATTGAAAAGAAGGGATGTGTGTGTGAAAGAAATGAAGAAAATGGTTCTGAAGAGTGCTTCCAATGAGGTCTGAAGTGAGCAGTGTGGACCAGGGTCCTACTATCTTCCCCTCAGATAGTGGGTGTACCAAGACTTTCTTTGACCTATGATCCTAGTGGTCAGCAGACAATTACTGAAGTGAAAACGGCCCTGCTAATCAGGACTGTCGTGCCTGGCTGTCAACTGTGTCTAACAAAAAGCAGGTGAAGTGAGAATCTACCTCCAGCAACTAGGATACCTCATGTGGAAACTGTAAGCATGTAAAAACATTATAGTTGCACACATTTTTAGGCAAAAGAGGGAATTTGACTTCCATTTAATCAGTGTATGCTTTTCTTCTCTTGTTGCATTTGGTTTCAGATGGCATACTGCCATGCAAGCCCAGCTGCACCAGTGCAGCAGTAGCCAAGATCATCTGCCCAACTTCAAATTGGTGGCACTGAAGTAGGCCTTGATAGCAGGCAGCAAACGGGCCAATAACGGAAATCTTTATGGGTCAAGAGCACTTGTTCATTATAGATTAGCACGTGTGTGGTTGTGGATTGTATTGAGTGAAAAAAAAATCACAAATTCAAATCCATGTCTGTGTTTTTTAGTTGTAGAGTTACATTTAAATGGCACACATATTTGTACTTAATTACTCACACAGTCAACAGACATTAAATATCAGATTGTGGAGGTGCTGGAGTCTCTGTCTACCTGCCACAACCACTCCAAGAGGCTGCACTCATACGACCCAGAGCCAGACATTTGTAAAGAGGGAGGCAGATACTTTCAGTTCCATTGACCACAAACATCATTCCAGATGTTAACCAGAGCCTTTCCCAAAAGAGAGACTCAAGGTGCCCTATAATGGAGTGCGTGTGGGAGCGCCCCAGGCTCCCTGCTCGACACATACACAGTCCATCTCTGCTTCACCGTCTGAGCAACACTGCATGCTTTCCCCACAAAAAAACCAAGTGGGAATCATGAATTAAAGCTTTTGCCTTCAGCACAGTGCAACTCCCAACTCACAAGAGCTGATGTGGGTTTTTGTCATTTTGAAGGATCTGGTTTTAATGAAAGAAACAAGCTTGAGAAAATAACACACATCTGCTGTATTTGTGTCTTTATGTCCTGAAGGGACATTCTCTGTGCTGTGTGGCTTCATTTTCAGCTATGTGGCATTGAGCAACTCATCCCAGCTCTAAGGGCCACTAATTGCTTTTAGACACATAGATGGAGAACACAAGTCAGCTGCTCCCTTCTGTGCCAGACCGTTTGATTTTCTCTGGATAACATACATGCAGTTAAAAGCTTTTGATGGCCTCCCATAAACCATCTCTAAAGGGAGGAGTAAAAATCTGTCTTGACTTTTCACGCAGAGAGGAAAGAAAAAACTGCCAAGATCCATAACAGGCTGCAGTTTTCAACAGAAACACAACCAAAATCTGTTATTTACATCTGCTATTGTTTTTTAGAATTTATTGTGAGACAGGTGAAGATCAGGGAATGGGTGTATAAGTGGGAGGTGCTAAGAGGATGCAGTGGGTGAAGTAGACCTCTATGGCTGATTCAACGCAGCTATTTAAACATGCATATGTTGTTCAGCATCACTAAACCACGGTGTGAGGTTCAATATCGTACAGTATATAAAGAGATTGTGTTTTATAGCTTAGAAAATATAATTTATTGCAAATTAACTGTTTCTGAACAGTTGACAACAGAAGCCAGATGGTTTCCTCTGAGATACATTATGAGAGATGAAGGAAAAATTAACTGACTGTCTTGTTTTTACTTGCATAGAAAGTGAATGCAGTTGCCTGGGATTTGTGGACTTAAATCTGGTATTTAGTAATGAAGATATTAGAGATATATGACATTGCTATATTATATATTTATTTAGTGCTCTTGCCTGTCTTCTCTTTCTTTTTAAAATTCCAGACAAGTGCAAATTATTACCCTCTAGAGTTGTTCATTTTGTAATTTTTGCCCCTTTGTGATCTTTAAGACATTAGGTCTGTGTGTTAACACAGTCCTCCTGTTTCTCCTCAGTGTTTGCAGAGGAGTGATGGGATCTGGGTAGGATCACATAATTTGGGTGAGTGGTGAATTCATTAATTTGTCCCACACTGTGTTGTAACCTTTGTCAGGATCCTCTTTTCTACTGTGTTGTCCTCTTATTTCCATAATATTAAAACTGAAAAACTCTTTGTGGATTACAGTCCTTGGCTATGGATTATAAATAAAAGAGACAACACTGGACTAAATTATGTTGTCTCATGCTGTTTGGGCTGTCTGGTGTAGAATGTCACATAGGTTCGTCAGCAGGTCTGAGACCAGATGTTCCTCAACAATCAGTTCAATCATTAGAAATGGTGCTCACACCAGTAACTACAAAACACAGCCTCAGGTACTCAAAAGGCTTGTGCTTTCAAGAGGAAGGTTAATATGGCAAGAGGTAGAGACGTCATTAGGTCCCATGATACTGAGTGATAAACCGACCCTTTCAGTCTGTCAGACATCAAACACAGCAAACACTAATGCTTATCCAACATGAGAGGAAGAGTTATGGACACTCTGCAGGGTGGTCATTTGAAATGCCCTTGAGGAGGAGGTCAGCAGATTAGTGTTGCGATGACCTCTGACCTCAGATCACTCCGGCTCCTTGACTACTGAGGAATGAGAGGTCAGCACTCCTGCTGAGTTCTGACACACAAATTCTCTGCAGGGTCTCATCTCATCTAAAGTTCTAAACATTTGTACGTACAAGACCTGACCTGACAAGCGTTACAATATGGTGTCAAGAAATTTACCAGAAATCCAAATATATACGACTTAAACAATGTAAAATTTTTTCCACAGACCTTAGCAGAAAGCCAGTTTGAGAGTTTTCAGAGTTTTCTCTACTTACGTGGTTATGGTGAAAATAAATGAAAAAGTTGTTCTCTCATAAATATTATAAATACAACTGTAGCAAGTAACTAACTATCATTCATATTTTAAAATTATATCCACCTCCAAAATTCAGCAGTCGGAACAGGGGTACAAGGAGAGATTCCTATGAAAACAATACACATTATCTGTGAGTCGGCTTGTTATTTCTATACACTGTTACCCATAAAGTTAGAATAAAATATGTTTTACCTCTTCTCATTTAACCCATAAACACCCAAAGATCCGCCAGGGAAAAAAGCATTACCTCAGTTATAATGTTTAATAACTGTTGATCCAATAATCCTGTCAATCCATGTAAATAATTGGTGTAAAACGCAGTTTGTCATCGTTTCATGGTCATCAGACATGGCCCATTTGGACGATCAGAAGCTCCATAGTGAACAATAAAACCCTGTTATCTTCTACAACATTGATTCACCAGTAAAATCCATGGAGTTTGATCAGTGACAGTAGATGGACACACTTGTTTTATGTTCAGTTAATGATATATTTTATAGCAAAAATAACTTGTTCTTCAGTTTTGTGTGTTTCTGATGTAATAACTCTCAATTATAATCTGAGCTTCAATGAACATTTACATCAGCAGTGAACTAAATATAGGAAAAAACCTGATTTTTTCTAAAAAAAAACACAAAATACAGAGAATAAAATTATAATAAATGATGATAAATCACTTAAGAAAGGTTCAATACACAGAAAAATTCATTTGGAAATGGCCACACAAGTAGCACTTGGTCATTATGGGTTAATGATTGAGACTGTAATTTATTTTTGATAAAGTGTAACTGAGATTCAATATGTAATCTTTCCACCTGGTTAAACGTGATTACTGATGTGTATAAATAAGAATAAAACAGTTTGCAGCTCTCAAACAGTATTCTGCAGACTGGCTTTTTTATGAATCTTTGGTCTGAACAAGGTTTCCTAATCCTATAATTACTTAATTATAACTGGACTGCTATACTGAATTTATTGGGGTTCTAAAGACCTGGCAACAAAATGTATGAATAGGGGTGAAAAGGGCTATATTAACAACATACCGGCTTAGGCTGCGGGAGGAAGTTGTTGACCCTGGAAATGCTCCACATGCCCTCGAGGTACTGCTGTGCCTGGATGGTAACAGAACCCAAGGACCCAGTGAGTTGCCCCCCTGCCACCGTCACCTGGACGCTGGTCTTTGACCCCGAAGTGACCGCGGGGCTCTGCGACCAGCCCGGCACCCGGTGTCTCTCCCCCAGAGGCAGCAAAGAGGAGCCCACCGGTTGGCCTTTGGACAGGTGTTTGGATGTGTGGACACCGGAGGATGACATGGCGAACCTCGACGGCTGCGGTAGAAAGGATGTGGTGGACAGAGCGGTCATGTCTGAGCTGAAGGTGAGCACAGGAGTATGGAGAGTCTGGAGAGCCTCCTGCCTTAGTTGGTGAAGAGGCGTGGAGCACACCTGGCAACAGCTGACCCCCACTTCATGGCTCCCAGAGGTTTGGAGCTGCTCGAACAGGAAAGTTGCATACCCAGGGTCCTGAAGATGAAACACACACAACGCAGGGGCTTTAAAGGAGTGATATTTTAATTTTTTAATCAGAATTATATATTTTACAACATTTCCTGTGGTCTACATAAACTGTAAATGCTGTGCTTGGGAATGAATTCTTTATTAATTCAACTCCACAAGTCCATCTTCAATCCTATTTCTGAGTAATGAAATGAGACAGGCCATTTTGAATGCTGGCCCTTTAAATGCACGTCAGTCACTTCACACCTCGCCCCCTCCAGGTTGTTGACCGTGCTGCTCTGTCCCATTCAGCCACTTGTGTACATTAATACAACCGACAATTGAACATTTTAGGTAATGGGCTCGACATTTGGACATATTTTCAGTATGGACTACAACTGCTGCTGTTGACAAACAAATATGTCATACTTGGAGAAATTTTCATAGGAAGTCTTGAACTTATATGTGCAAATGTCATGACGTAACTAGTTATAGATATAACAAATTTAAAAAGGAAATAAAATGGGTTGTAGAAATCCACTTCATTTTTGCCAAAATACATATAAAGATAGCTCTGTAACACCTGGAGGGTTCACATTCAAACTTTATAAACTATTAGGGTTAAATACACAAATAAACGAACCAAAGACTAATAAAGGTGGATTTAGTTAAATATGACGCCTTTAAAGTAGGCACAAAACACATCTCAAGCACATCTCTAACTATCTGTCCTTTTGAAAGGATTTCCTGGATGATGTTCACATTTTCCAGGCATATCAATGGTGTGCTAGCGGTGTGGTCCCTCACTGTCCCCAGGGACCCTCACTCCCTGTCTTAACCACTTCCTCCTTTTTGCTATGGTTGTTTGTTTAGATAGAACCGCTTTGCCTGCACGCAACTTAAGACTGCTGATCAGGTTCACCAAGCATGTGCTTACTTCAATGTCTGCTGGAGAGATGAGACCAAACAAGCGAAGAACACAAGGCGGAAACTCTGAAACAGGGCTCAGAGGGATCAGAGGAAGATCCCACTGAGGCTCTCCGTAAAAACAAAATGCGAAATGTGCCTTTCATTTGTTTTGTGAAGCTTTTGGAAATAAAGTCGACAGAATAGATTTCAGCGTATTACTGCTTGTAGAGTTGGTGTCCAGTGGAGTTTTGTCCTTTCACTTCACCTCTAAGAAGGCCCCCTAGAGTGTCAGTCTCTGCTTGGGAGGATTGCAAAAGAAAACAACAGCTGAGGAGACTCTTAACACCCAAAGCCATACAATTTACATATGATAAGTGACTCAGCGTGAAAACATACGATAAGCCACCAAATGTGAAAATAACTACCTCCCGTAGGAAGCTGGAGGCAAACAGGGCTATCAGGGAACTATTCAAAGACGAGCATCACTTTCTGTGGGTTTCAGTGAAACAAACACAAACACACAATCATACAGACAAGAAACTCCCTTAAGAGGCATAAAGGGGCACTAGGCTCCTGCCCAGTGGAGTCGTGGCCTAAGACAGGAGCCCACAGCCCGTACATAAATGTTTATGAGGCCTTTGCTCCGAGGAACCTCCGAGGTGATCACGAGGAGTGAAGCAGCAGGGAAACAGCAATCCACTGCCCTAATGCAGTGCCACTTAATACAGCTCAACCAATAGACACCAAGACCATAGAGGCTGGAGGAAGAACTCTAAATCTCTTCCCATGAAAGCAACTCAATACAAAGACTTTTAGTCTACGTTCCTCTGTCAACACTCACAGTATTTATCACGCAACCTTCTAAAGCTTTAAAAAAAACTATACATGCTTCATCATCTGTACTTTTTTATGTGTAAAATAAAACCAAAAAGCAGTAACACTAAATTATACACAACACAAGAACACTATATTCATGTTATTACGTTATTTAATAATTATGTTACGTTAATTAATAATTATGGACCAGATTGCACTCATTTCTAGCCTGAAATTGACAACTAAGCACTACTGGTTAATGATTTACTATCCTGACTACTGACTTTACACTTGGGCAGTCATGGGCAGGATGCAAGCACCACTAAGAAATACACTCAGGATGTAGAAAATCCCATAAATCTGACTACAAATGGGAAACTCTGATGGGTTGGCAACTGGCTGATGGTAGATCAAGTACAATATGGTACTGACTGAAGGTTTAAGCTAGAGTATGGATATGAATGTAAGAAGCTTATGATTAAAAACATGATAGAGATATGATGGAGCTTTGAGAAAAAAAAAAAATGATATCTAATGCTGCTTAATCCTGACATATGAACAATCTTTGCTGTTATGTTTCGGATGAGGGTGGATATATGCACAAGACAGGACAGTTCCGCTGAAATAAGATGAAACAGTCTGTGACAAATTGGAGTGAAATGTGAGACGGACTGACCGAAAACACCGCCGGCTGCTACTTTCACAGTCTGGCCTGGCTTCATGTACATGCTTCCTAGACAGGAAATTGAGGTAAAGTCATAACCAGTCAACTCCACCCTTCTATCACCCCTCGCCCTTTTTACCCTTCGACCACCCCTTACTCACCTCAGGGCAGTGGTAGATGGAAGAAATCAATTCCCCTCTCTCTCTCCATGCATTGTTAGGTGTTGATTTAGGAGAGCTAATAAAAAGACACACAAAGCTCAGCCCATCTGCTATTCTGTTAGCATTCTGGAGGTTAGAGAGCGGGCTTCTCCTGTAAAGCTGTCTGTAAGCTTTATGCCCAGTGGAGTGAATAAAGGGTCAGGGCCACAAGGCTTGTGAGAATGATGGCACGGATGATGAGGATGATGATGATGATGTTGGGACTGAGATGGAGAATGATGGTGGTATGATGAAATTGAGGCCACACAATACAGCACACGAGAGCTAGGGTCTAAGGTAGGCCGGAGTGATGAACAAAAAAAATCCTATGCAATGTGAGACACAGTTTAGTTGGAATGGTCTTTTTCCATTTTATTTTTACTGAAAAAATCTCAAAACTTATTTTCTGTGCTCCATATCCAACAAGCATGTTCCCTTGAAGCCGCAGTGTTTGATAGATTTTAGCAACACTGGACTAAAATTGTACTTTTGTCCTTTACCTTTCAGCATATTGGAATTCAAGCAGTCTGAAAGAACATGTATTGACCTCTTACCTGTGCATTCAAGCCAAAGAAAATCTACGTCATGGTGTTCAGGTTGGACCAAATCTTGGGTGTCTGCAGCTATATAGGAGGGTTAAAAACATGACTTACAGATGGAATTACCCATCACTCATTAGTAGGGCTGCTACTAGAAAAAACTGACATTGCGATTTTTTAAATCCTGCAATATACTGTGTGCTGTGATATGAAAAAATACTCAGGAGGATATAATAGCTGTGTGGTGCTAATGTAAATGGTCAATCAAATTAGTTGTGTTATGTCTTGTTGTGGAAACAGGAGTAAGGCACTGTCCACACAGAACACGTGTTTCAATATCATCCTTCTTGTAGCCAGAATAATTCTAGACTAGAAAAGCACTGAGAGAGCACAGACCTCCACCAAACATGATAGTTCCCCCCATATTCTGACTTACCCCAAAGTAATAATCCTACATTTATTTGTATCAGTGGCCTGACTTTTTTTTTTTTTTTTGGTGTTTTATGCACAAATGCTGAAAATGGTCCTATCTCCCAATGTTAAAGAATCCTAAAAAAAATCCTTGAATTTCCCCAAAATCCGTTCAGTAGTTTTTATGTAAACTTGCTATCAGACAGACAGACAGACAGATTGCCCCATATCTGCCCCCCCCCCACACACACACACACACATACTGAAGCACAGAGACATTCAAGCCGAATTAGCGCATTTGAACGGGAGTACCAAAGTACAGTGGCAGAGTAGGGGGGGGGGGGCCCTCCCCCCTCCTGCTCTGCCTGTGAGTGGTAGGGGGATGGGCAAGGTACTCGAGAGACACAGAACAAGTGAGTAAATTCAGTCACGTAATTAGCGCATTTGAGCGGGAATAAAATGTCAGATCACTCCCAAAATCTAATTGATCATTCCTTGTGTCATTTCCATCATGTCCTGAGAGTTTCCGTCCAGTAGTTTTTGCATAAAGTTGCTAACAGACAAACAAACAGACAAACAAACAAATGCCGGCAAAAACATAACCCCCTTGGCGGAGGCAATAACTGATGTTGCTTTTTTTTTTTTAGGCACCAAGTCTTCATTTTGGGTGATTTTCTCTTGTTCATTAAACAGTTTTTTTTACTTTTTTCCCTAGTTTCTTACTTTATTCATTGACATTATTTACTAATACATGTTTATAACTCATTTCTCTGATAAAATGGCAACCATAAAAGTTTAAGGAGTGAAACTGAGGGTGGGAGTAAATGAGTTTTACTTCTTCTCACTCCCTTTTGGGGCTGCTAGGGGTGTATATTAATAGCAAATTATTGTATATATTTATGTATATTTGTGTACACATAATGATATGTATATAATATGTGAATGCTATGTTATTCTGTTATTGCGAATTGAAACAACACTGTACATAGACTCCACAAACTTGAAATAAACACATCAGTAAACTTTTCATTGTTGTTATTAGTGACTCCATGTGTAGGGGCATGGTCTGCTTCAGCAAATTGATTAAGAATGATTGTGATTGGTAGATCGCTGTGCACAGTGTGCGTCGGGTACACTTGAAATTAGATGACAACACAGTGAGTTTATTTGCCTCCTAAATTGCAGGACCTGCCCTGTGACTACTGTGCACATGATATGTTGTACAGCTCTACTTATTAGATTAGGAAAAGTAGTAAAAGCTTGGAAAAGTGTCCTTTATTTCTCAAAAAAAAAAAAAACATCATAGAAGTGTTACATCTACAGCTTTGTATTTAGTCTTATAATATGGACTGAAAGGAGAAAGCTGAAAGGATGCTGGGGGAGTATGGTTTGTAGGCCAGGGCATCTATGAATTACAAAAGTGGTTCAATCATAATAATATAATGCTATGACAATTATTTTAGCTTCATCAAAAAAAAGAATGCAGCTGCTCTGTTGTTATCAATGTCAGTGGATTTGTGATAGTGTTTGAGAGAAAGTACAGTTTTCGTTTTATTGCTGATGTTTGTGTCATCATGGTCAGACTCACTGCTTGACAGGATGTGCATGGGCATAAAAGTAGAAGAAAGTGAAACATATGATGCATGAGTGCCCCCAGCCCCAGAGCCATATTGTTTCTTTTATTATCCATATGATCTATCACTGACAGGTGCAAGTGGGTGTGAAGAGTAACACTGCTTCAGATAAGTATGTAATACGCAGCATCAACACAATCCAAATGTTCAAAGCATTCCCATCAGCGAAGAGGCGTGGAGCTACTTCAGGGCTCTGACTCCTCAACCATTGTTCTGTACAAGTGGGAGACGGTTTTGGTTTTCACCCTGAGTTCCATCCGTGGAAAGAATCAAGCTGCACGAGTGAGGAGAAGAGGACAGACAGAAGAGGAGAGGTGGGAGGACCAGGGTTGCTGCCCTTTGCCTGAAGGCTTGTGGGTGGTTGTGTTGGTTTACTGCCTGTCAGCACTGATCTTTATTAAACTCTAGGGACAAATGTAGTCAGATACTATGGCCTTATTATGGAAAGGAGGTGTGCCGAGGACATCGAGGAGGGGAAGCCCCGCCTGTGGAATGAGCCCCTCGTAGCCCTTAGAGACTTAAGTTAGACTCTGTCCCTCACACTAACTGTGATGAAAACCAGGGCACAGCAGTAAGAGTGAGCAACCCAACTAACTAACTGCCTCTATGGGTTGATGGAGAGTGTCATCACAGACAGCCCGTGCCCAGAGGCTGATGGAAACAAGCTCAGCCGGAACCACTTATGGATGAGGAGACAGGGAGAAAGATGTGCATGATTTCTCTTCTATGCCTCCTTAGGGCACAAACACAACCAAACCAAAGTCACCCATAGGATTTTTTTTTATTCCTCAAATCACACCTCATTTGCCCCATTTTGTCAGCACACCTTTTCTCAATCCAGACAAAGTGAAAAGTGCCATCTGACTGCTTCCACATCCATGTACCTCTGATGTGGAGCGCCTGGCCAGATATAGCAGGCTGACTTAAATCAAGGGAAGGTCATAGTGATTTGAAATGCATGAGGCCCCTCGCCAGCCAAAAGACTTTTAGGCACGCTCCATTGAAAATAAAATACTCTGGGAAACCATATTTTCTATTCCAGTTGAGCCCAACACATATTTCCGAGGCATAAAAGCTGCGGTGGCACAAGAGGAATGCAGGCAAAATGGTATCAATGTGCATCCATCATGAGAGAACAGAAAGTGAAAAGTTGTGCGTACAGCTTGTCTGCTCACATATGAAATGTTCTAAAGTTCCTAGATTCCTGTGGAAGGTGTTGTACATTCTTTTACATGCTGTTGTACATTCTTACTTGTAATCAGTCACAATGTCCTGGATCAGCTCAGCATTAACCCTGGAAAACCTGAGCTATTAAAAACTAGCCACAAAATTTTTTTTTTTTTGGAATTCAGATTTGTTAGCCCTTTTAACATAATTTAAACAAAATTTGCCATATAATTTTCTTTGGGAAATGTTTTGTGTTATATTTGACACATTGAATGTTTTTTTTGCTACTTTTTGCTCACAACAATGTTAACTTTAGATACAGAAATAAATTTTACCAGTAGCATTTTGAAAATATAGAACATTTCAGGTGATTTTTTTTTATACTACATAAAACTTTTTACAGTCTATTCATTTCTCTTGAATGGCACCATAATTTCAATATTTTTCAGTTTTCAACCAATGTGACTTTATAAATGTTCCTCTTTATGTAAGTTTTTTAAAATGATCAAAGACTTTCCTACAAAATGTGTATATTTATTAGATATATTTATGTTTTTTATATTATTCACTTCGGTACCTTTAACCCTAGAACACTATCGCTAAAATTGGTCCCATTGGTTTAACATGAAAATCGGGTAAAAATCACCCGGCGATAGTGTTCTAGGGTTAATCTGTTATGTTTAATTAGTATTAATTTTTCTTGACTGGATATATTTGTGTTCTGTACATTGTGTTAAAGTTAGTTTTGGTGTACTAATACATGTTTACAACTGACATAATTGCAACCAGTTTGAATAGTGAAACTGGGGGTCGAAGTAAATAAGTTTTGATTCTTCTCAATCCCTTTGTGAATTGCTGTATACATTCATTTATACAACAATTCCCTATATTATGTACACATAATGTTTACAACCAATGTCTCTATGCATATTTGTTTATGTAAAATTATCTATGTATATTGTGTTTACAACAAATTCTCTATGTATATCTGTGTACAACTAATGAAATGCATATAATAGGTATTGTGTATGGGGTGCACAAGCTTGAAATGAATAAATAATTTTTAAAAAATCAAAATCAGGATGATTTAACATTTGCGGCCATATTGAAAACGGGGGGGAGGTTCTATTGGCTGTAGTGTGATGATAATCCACCTGGGACAGAAAACATGTATTGGGTCACATACCACACGTTTTTAAGGAAAGCATTGATCTTGTTGATAAGATAGATGTCTCGTCGCAAATATGATCAAAATGGTTTTCTCAGGTTAAGACGTCTGCTATTCCATGATCCTAATGTGAGTTCATTGTAAGATTTCAGTGCACGGAAACACACGCTGGTTTAATTCTTGTAAGTTGACTTTAAGATTAAAACCCTCTCTCAGTCTTCCTCCCCTTCCTTCCCGCTTCTAGGTTTCTGTTATATTATTCTAGCAGCAAGGAAACATTAAACTCCAAATGAATCACTTCGACATAATGCTGCTTTCTGTCTGTCCTCAGTAAACTTTGTTCTCACCAGCGCCAGTCCTGTTTACACATTACAATACTTAAGTACTTCCTATGGCTGCAAAACTTGTAAAATGGCATAGCAGCTGCCAGATCTGATGCCCTTTTAACTCCTGACTTTCACTTCCTTTGCCTCTCACTAAGGATGCCACTGAGCTATGTCTGTTTACTTCAGCCGAGACAGTGTTGACCCAGCCACACACCGTCTGCATGAGTCTCAAGAGGATTGGCCCCCAATAAACTGCGGGGGCCCAGTCCAGATCCCCGGGTGCAGACGAGAGGTTCCAGCAGGCCTGTTTTCCCACAGGTAGTCCCAGCTTATTCTGACAGCAAATCCGGAGAAAAACGAGCACAGCTGCTGGCCTTGCCCCGGGTGAGCACAGGGCATTAAGGCAGATTACATTCCCAGGATAAAAGCAACACATCCAGTGGTGTAATCCCTCTCTGCCCCCTGCTCTTTCTCAACTATCCCCACCACCTCAACCTTTCTAACCCACTTTCAAACTAGCCGAGTCGCCTCAGATCCCTTGAAGGAGAGGTGAGCTGGAAGGCCTGGGTGCCCTTAGATATCAGGTAGAGGTTTTAGTGCAGCAGCCGATCTAGGACACAGGCCATTAAATTTAACCACTGCCTGCTCGGAGGCAGAGAAGACAATGACTCAGGATGTCACACTAGCATGCTATTTAACTCTGTGGGAACGCCTATGGTCGAACACAAAATGGGACGGCTCACCAAATCACATCAAACAGATGTTTTCTTCTGTCTGCTGACTTGACAAGATTAAACAAACCTGTAATAAGACTTTTCCCAAACAAAGCAACAGCATAAACAGCAACACCGGTGCACTATCATTACCTTCCTGATAATACTACAGCCCCTGACAAAAGAGCACACCACCGAGGTAATAAATTCGTTCATTCGTTGCTGCCGCTTCATTTTTCTGTCCCTCTTGCGTTTTTTATTGGAGCATAATGAGATTCCGTCAAATAATGATGAAATGTCTCTGCTACATGTGCAGCATTTCTAATGTGAAATTTGTTTTTGTCTAAGTGAGGCCGCATTCAGACTCTTATCCCCATTATCAGAGTTTAGGCTTTTGTGTGAGATACGGTTGCAAAATCGATTCTCCTTTTGCTTTTCAGAGGCTTCTGTCTCACTTCACTTTATTCGTCCTCACTCCACTGCAATTTCATGAATTTTTAACTGCATAATTGAACTTTTTTTGCTTGGATTCATTGCAAAAGCGCAAACAATAGTTGGAATTAAATACAGGTCAACCAATTACTGTCTGAGGACAATAATTACCAATGCATTCCACTGAGAGAGACAAATATATGCAGTTATACTGAGCAAAAACAACAAACTTATTATGTCAACAACACATTTAAAAGAATAAACACTTATCAAACACATAATTACCTTGTTTGGAGATGTGAATCCAACTTTTGTGCCAATATTCCATTAAATGTAGCCAAATCCTCCTGTGTCAAGCATCTGTTCACGTGGAGCTTACGGAGACAGATGTCAGTCTGTCTGCCCTGTGTGATTTAGCCCTTTCCTCCCTTTAACTGTCAGTGAACTGCTGACAGAAAATGCAAATAGGCTTTACCCCTTGGTGACACTTTCAACACATGATAGCACCACCTGTCCAGAATATCACACTGACACATCCTCTGATGAATGATTGAACAAACCTGCCATTAGAATAAGCAGTTGGGATTTACTATGAATATGCCTTGTGACCTTTTCTGACCAGTATCTTGATAAGATCTGGTGTGACTTACTGACATTGTGATACAACCTATTGTACGCCGCTGAGGAACCTGCAGCTTCTGTTGTCATCCGTAGAAACAGATGTCACTGTCCATCAAAAATAAAAAGGCCATAGATCCCGTTGACCCCCGGGTCAAACATATATAGACTCATATGTAATCACCAATGAGTCTGTGCTAACCCACCCTGCAACCATTAATGACCCCATATAATGATGTGTCACTGTTCCATATGCTTGATCCATTTATCAGGATGTGAGTGCCTGTGGCTCCTGTTTCTGAACACAGAATGAGACTCATGCAGACGCTTTTAAAAACAGCATAATTACATAAAAGGGTCCTTACATAAAGCAAAGATACAATACAGGCAAGTGTGTGTGTGTGTGTGTGTGTGTGTGTGTGTGTGTGTGTGTGTGTGTGTGTGTGTGTGTGTGTGTGTG
>JAPTGZ010000016.1:18336825-18347472 GCA_029814645.1 Fowleria isostigma | reverse complement strand
AAGGTGAACAAAAATAATTTTCATTTCTTTGTATTGGATACAGCTACACCTTTTGAAACACAAAAACTATTTTCGTCAATATGTCTTGCTAATACATGACATTGTGTAAAATTTTAAGGGTATTCAAAAACGTTTTTCCACTTCTACATTTATTGCTACTAATAAAGTTATGGGGTGAATGGGGTAAATGAATTTAATGAATCCTAATGGTTCTCCTGAAATAAACTAATTTACTAGGTTTATTAAAAACAGTAGACTACACCAAATGTCCATAAAAACGACACTGGTAAATCTGAGTTGTAAAACACTTGAATGAAATGAATGAATGAAAGGGAAGTGAAAGAAAATCCAGTGATTGCATTGAAGTAACGACCTAGTGTCCACAAGATGGCGCTATTATCCTTTAACTGGCCTCAACACAGACTATGGCCACAGTGTAAGTAGTATATGACATCCTTAACACATAAAAACTATAAACGTTTTCAAAGCATATATTTTTAAGGTCAAACTAGAAGTCGTCTGCAGTAAGATGAGGAGTTAAATAAAGTTGACTAACCTATATTATAACATTAAAATTGTTTCATCAAGCTCTAACTACTTTATATGGTCTAAAAATAAGTAACGTTAACGTATTTTATGGTTTGTCTTGTGACTGGTGCTAATCCTCCTGACTGTGACAATTGTAATAAAAGTATCCTAACTGGAGACGACTTATTATGTCCGTTCGGGCTCTGTGTGTATTTTATGGTGTATCTTGTGACTGGTGCCGTGGATCTTCCTGACTGTGACAGTTGTATTAGGCAGCAGCTGAATGAAGTCGACGGGAGGAAGTGGCGGTTAATGCAGCTCCACACCTTTCCGGTGTAGCAGCACTGCGACCAGCTCGACTTAAAGGAGAAAGACGAGAGCTGTGTGTATTTATCAAGACAGGAGGGGGAGATAGGAGGTAAATAACTTCCATTTCATTCAACACTTACGCTCAGATAGACTGGCGATACGGAATTTGGCAACTGCAACGTAATTTAAGTCCATTTCCGACTAGTTTGTAAGAGCTAACTGTCGTTAGCATGTTAGCTTAACGTTAGCTGGCAAGGCAACAAGCTAACTTTAGCTTGCTAACGGTCTTTAGCAGCCATGAGCGGTAGCTAGCTAATTTTCATGTCTGACCCTCCTCCTAAATCTCATTTCAGGCGGACGAGAAGTGGAGTTTTATGAGTGGATACATGTGTTGCTGAGTCACCGAAGATTTCTTCGAAGACATCTCCTTCAGCACGGTGAAGTTACCCGGCGTGAGGTTTGGATGGAATAGCCGCAGGGAGCAGATTTTCTCCTCCTGTAGTAGTGAACAGAACAAGGGCGCACCCGGTGAGGAGGACTGCCAGACACAAACCCCACACACGGAATTCACAAGTACCGCGGCTTTTCTGGCCCTTAAAAAACTAACCGCATCTGTCCGTTTCAGATTTGAGTTGTCACGCCCTGTTTCTCCTCATGTCGATTCGGACACAACAATGAACGACCTGCAACACCCGCTGCCAAGTTCTTAGACTAACCGTGCCATGTTGTATAAAGGCCCTGCAAACATTGTGATACTCTGAACATCAATGTCCCTGCACCTCACTGGATCCTGACGCTCAAGTCCCACACTCCAAGTACTGTTTTTTACCTGATTTAACATGATCCTGCGTTTTTGACCCTTTTTCCCCTCACCTGTGCTCGTACCTGAGTTATGATTTCGCAACAAAGCTCATAATCTGAAGCTAACATCAAAGTGAATAACCATTACAGACAGAGCTGTCGGACATTTTTTCTTTTTAGGAACGAAGTATTTATGCACAAAAGTTCAAAATGGGGAAAATGCTCTCAAAAATATTTGGCAACAAGGAGATGAGAATATTAATGCTTGGACTTGATGCTGCTGGTAAGACGACAATTCTTTACAAACTGAAACTTGGACAGTCTGTCACCACTATCCCCACAGTCGGATTCAATGTGGAGACTGTCACCTACAAAAATGTTAAGTTCAACGTGTGGGACGTCGGAGGCCAGGACAAGATTCGTCCTCTGTGGCGACACTACTACACGGGCACCCAAGGGTTAATTTTCGTGGTGGATTGCGCGGACAGGGATCGCATCGATGAAGCAAGGCAGGAACTTCACCGCATCATTAATGACCGGGAGATGAGGGATGCCATCATCTTGATATTCGCCAATAAGCAAGACCTTCCGGATGCCATGAAGCCTCATGAAATCCAAGAGAAGCTCGGATTGACCCGGATCAGAGATAGGAATTGGTATGTTCAGCCCTCCTGTGCGACCACAGGTGATGGACTGTATGAGGGCTTGACATGGCTAACCTCAAATTACAAATCTTAATGATTGAGTGCTGACTGTTTTAGGTCAAAACTATATTAAAGTTGCAAGTAACAAATAACTTCTCAAATGAGTATGGTTAAGAAAAAAGTTGATTATCACCCATTTATTTTTAATACTATGTTTACCCCATGACTAATTTATCTTTAACTGGGTTTGCTGGCTTAAAGTTTGCTTGTACTCTGTAGCAAGCTGATATCACATTCATTACTATGGGCCTTGCTTGATGAATACTGAATTAATTGGTCCTAGTGTTAAAGCCACAGAGATCACCGCCTTTGCCTATTCTTTCTCCTGTTTTATATAATTTTTCTAATGCAGCTGGAGTTTTTGATCTTCATCCTTTGGACTAAAGCTTGTTTCCAGGTTCTTCAGTCTCTGTTGCATTGAACTTGGGTGTTATTTTTCTTCAAAGGTGAGACCGTTAGTGTCACGTAGCCCACTGGGAAAGACTGACATTTGTTTCTACACAGTACTGTGATGGAAAAGTATTTCTTCTCAACTGTATTGACTGCTTCAAGGGAAGGGGGGAAAAAAAGAAATTTTCACTGTTGCTTACATTTCATTGCCATCAGTCTTGACATCAGAGAAAAAAAAAGACTTCTGGTATGTTTTGTTACCCCTCACAATCCCCTTATGTGGGCTATATAGTTAACTGATTGACCTTTTGTGTCATGTCTTGATACCTAATTGTGCTGAATATTCAACAAATAGGCCTCCAGTAACTCTTACACATGCTTGTTGGGATGCATTTTTGATTTTGGGTAACATGTAGTCAGTCAACTCAATCTTTCCAAAGGAATGTCATTCAGCTCTGAGCACTCTCAATCTGATACCACAGTTGATTAGTCTCAGTATTGAGACATTATATGATAGCCTATATCTGTAGCATGAGTACGGAAGTACAGTAACCCTACATCAGAATCCATCTGTTGTGCAGTCAGAGGAAGCTGCTCATTGGTGAAATGTTGAAGACACCTTGTGGTGCAGCTCTTACTCCTACTTTGACTGGGGGAACCATGTACAGAACAATGTCATTGTAATGTCTTATTAAAAAAGTGATTTTAAATGTTTTATGTCTCTGTTTTTTAAGAAGAAAACAGTTTGTACGTTTTGACATGAGTGTGATCAGACTCTTAAGTTTAGAAAATGATTAAGTTAATGGAAGTTATCTGGTTTGGAAGCTATGTGTAATATATAAATTAAGACATAATGGGAGAGACATGCAGAAAGAAGCAGTCTGGAGTGTAAAATTCTCATGGTGTAGGGCAGATTCCTCATAAAGAGTTTTATGTAAAGCCATAGACTAAATTGGTCTCAGTACTTCTGCCAGTAAATGGGAAAATGTACAAAACAGGAAGTCTAACTGCTGGTCTTTCTGGAACAACTGAGCCACATGATATTTTGCATGAGAGCTGGAGTGACAGTGAGGATATACAGCTGAATTGAGAATTCTTTTTAAATGTTGCTTGTTGGTTGTGTGCCACAGTGATTCAATGCTGAGCTGTCAGCAGTTACTTCCTGAGTTTGCTTTTGATTAAGAGTGAGATTAGAAATCACATTGGAGACGGTTTTATTCTGTAAGTACAATGTCTGCTGATGTGGCAACAATTAACATACTGTGAGGAAAAATTCAAGTCGATGTAGAAATCCTTATGTCAGTTTATTTTTTAAAGTAACATCAATTGTCATAAAAAATAGGGAATAATTTACCTGAAGTGATGCCAGTTGGTAGTGTGTCAGTAAGGTACAACATAAATAGAGGATGTAGTTTTTCCATATACTCATAATTTGTATTGATATTATTCATTGAGTTGTACTACTTATAGTGCTACACGTAAGCACACGTTTATATATTTTTTTAATTTGTTAAAATACTGTCACTAATTCCTGTCTGTTGCTGATGAATAGTGTCTATTTTTGGAGTTTTCATAAATGTTTTTGTCACATCAAAAGAGGCTGACATTTCAGGTGAAATATTCCTTTAAGAGCTGAACTACATTTGTCCAATCATTACATTTAATTCCATTAAAGACAGACACGGACACACTGGAGGAATGCTTCAGTTTCACTGACACTGATTAACAAGAATCAGAGTGTTTTCAGTCCTGGCAAAGACAGTACTGATGGTGACAAATGGTGTGACCGATGTGTTTAGGGCTACAGAGGATTAGTGTTATTCCACAGATTTTTGAGGATTATTTCCCTCAGCATACTGTAGGGCACTGTGGCATTTCTAGTGTTTTACACACACTCAGAAATACTGGTATTGTTAAAACTGAATTTACATTCACAAGCATAAAGGCGAGTGTTTGTTGTGACACTATCTGAATACTGTATCCACAGGCATTTGGCTGGATGATCACGGTGGCATTCATTGTTAGGGAAAACCTAGTACTTGGTAAGTTGCTGCAGAGGCCTCAGGATGTTTGTTTTAGCACCACAGAGGTTTCCGTCTGGCAGGTCAGGTGACATATAGACAGATACGACTCCACAGCTCCAGATATGTTTCACAACCCACACTAATCTGCAGCTGGGATTTAAATACCTGATAAAACCTGAGCATTAATTGAACTCGTGGCTACCCTGCCATGTGGACCAGTGTCTATGCTTCAGAGAGTGTTTTGTAAATACTTGCTTTCAGTATGGCCTTGGTCAAGGGCCTCCATTAGACGTTGATGGCAGTTTAATTGGGCTGTAATGGCCACTTTGGTTCCCACCACTTCATTACAACCATATGATCTTCACAGCTTTATTGGTAACACTGAGCCCCCTGGGGCAAGGACAGCCACTGTAAGGACGATTTTATGACCTATCCTCTGTTAAGATCAGACCCTCTGGCCCTACTGTCAACTCCCTCTGTGGTCGCTTGGAATTCTGCTCACTTCCTGAGAGGAAAGGTTAGGAATGGGCTTCAGGTCAGGCAAGAAGCTCAGTAATGGGGGCACCTAATGAGTCTCATTCTTCTTTCTTATGAAGTGTTGAACAACTCTGTTTGTAGTGGTGCACTGTAACTACTCAAACTCTATATGTAGGTACACACACACAAATGTATACATATTTACAAGGTGTCCCAAAAAAATTGACATCATTTCATCACTTAATAATTTGTGTAAAATTAGTTTGCTCTTTATGCTTAAAAAAGTGTAATCAATTTTTATTTTTCTGCTTTCAGGAATAGACATGCTGTTTGCTGCAACAGAAAAGGTTGTGTGTGTTGAAGCACGCCTAAACTCAGTCAGATGTGAATGTACAATGTCACACGTGGCACACACATTGAGTATTTGTAATAACTTTAGAACATTATATAACTACCATACCCCAGACTTTTTTGATTGAAATTTACCAGTAGAAAAAAACATTTTATGTCCAAGATAAATCCTATTAAGTATCAATTTTCCTGACCATGTAGTCATTCTGATACAGACTTCTCAAATGATGTAAATTTTTGGGACACCCTGTACACACACACACACACACACACACACACACACACACACACACACAGATGTATTTCTGTGTATATATATATATATATATGTATATATACATGTTGTTTGTTTGTTTTGGTTTTTTTTGGAGGGGGGGGTTTGGCCCATCTGGGTGGTGGTGGGCCTCCTTCGCTCTTGGGTCTTCTACCAGAGGCCTGGGAGCCTGAGGGTTCTGTGCAGGATCGTATCTGTTCTGAAGACTGTGTTCTTTGAGACTCAGATCTCTGATGTTGTTCCTGGTCTCTGCTGGAGCCTTTCACTCAGATCGGGGGTCACTGCCCCCATGTCCTGGTCACTACTGGTATCACTGTTGTCTTCACACCCCACATTTTCTCCAGCTCCTCTTTCAGCCCTTGGTATTTCTCAGGCTTCTTGTGTTCTTTCTTTCTGATGTTGCTATCGCTTGGGATTGCTACATCTATCACTACCACTGTCGCCTGATGTTTATCGATCACCACTATGTCAGGCTGACTGACCATCACCGTTTTGTCAGTCTAGATCTGGAAGTCCCACAGGGTCTTGGCTTGCTTGTGCTTCATCACCTTCGGGGGCGTGTCCCATCTTGACCCTGGGACCTCCAGTCCATACTCGGTACAGATGATCCTGTACATTATGTCTGATACCTGGTTCTATGTATGCCTTCCCTGTCAGCATCTTGTACCGAGCTGTGATGTGCTGGACTGCCTCAGGGGCTTTTCTGAGACAGTCCATGAGATTATTTATATATATTTATATGTACACACACACAGGATGGCAAAATTTTTATTTCATGTATAAAAGAATTAAAATTGCTCACATGCTATAGTGCAGTGCAACTAAATATCTAAAAAAAAATACAACATGTCTGAAATTGTCCTGACACTGATAATATAAAATGCACCTGTCAGTGATACTCTATGATAATACTGCTACTCTGAATTACAGTTTTCTGCTCGTACATTCCTCTGTTTGAGCAAGGTTCTGAATTCAGGACACAGTGTTATTTTCACTGAGGGCTCTGAGTACTTTGTCTGTTCTGTGTTTGACAACCTTTGGAGCTATAAACACATGCACAAGAGCAACAGGTTCTTTTGGCTAACAGGTTCGTGAACACTTGATTCCCATGATTCACCGTTGTCAACAGACTGCATCAGAGCACAAACAGCTTAAACATTTCCACCAGTTTGCGCAAGAATGTGTATGACAGATCTGTCTTAGCCCGCCAGAATGCCTGTTTGTTGGGGCGGTTCCTATGACGACAGTCTGATGGGATGTTGGCCAGTGTGGCCTGGTGGTTTTGGTATCACATAGGTGGCTGAGTGTGCGACAGGAGTTTTCAGTGAGTTCCTCTATTTTACATAGAAAGAGGAAGAGTGGGATGAAAACGAAAGAGCACACATTCTGTTTCAACAAAAAGTTCTGCAATACTGGAACTGACAACTTTTTCCCGCTTTGCAACAGTGACTAGCCCTTCATTAGCACATTTGCCAAAGACGTAGAACGGTTTAAGAATAACTGTGGTGAGTGGTATTACAGCTGCTCCTCTTACATGTCTGTATACCTAGATTGTGTTGTGTTTGTGGTTTTCAGGGGCGTAGCTTGTCATCCTCAGTTATCTCCACTTCCTGTTAACTCCAACTGCAGCATATCATTTGCGCAGGTAACACTAATACTCATTTCAGACCGAGGCCTGTGAATGTAGTCATTGCCGGCTTAACGCTGGCTTGCATTTGAAGACCACACCCAGCTGGATAATCACTGGACATGCAGACGCAGATATTCTTATGCACATATTTGAACACCATTATTAAAGTGGTTTATTTATCTGCCAAAGGGTGGGAGGAAACACCCACTCTTACCGACAGTCCGCTCAGCTTGGTTAAGAGGTTGCAGGTACTGAAGGACAGAAAAACAGCCATTACCCATTATGGTTTCAAACCTCCGTCCTCAGGTTAATCTCTGTGCACCTCCAGTAGCCTTAAGTGAGTCTTTAATAATGAACTCAAATAGAGTTCAGTGTAAAACGGCTCCGGAAGTGGCTGAAAGCTGTTTGAGGTTTCCTGCTGAGGTTACTGTTCTTGAATGCCGTGCTAAAATACCATGCATACCCCTTGTAGCCTTGCAAAATGTGTGAGTTATACACAAATAAGCGTTTTTTGTTTTTTTTTTTACTTTTTTTTTTACGTTTGTAAGTTTGTTTTGAATGCAGGTTTCATAGTGGAGGTTTGACTCATAAATAACTCCAGAAAAGTGTTGTAGTTTTAATAGGGGCTGTGTTCTGCTACAGACCAGCTAAATAAATCTGAAAACTCAGGCTGTGAAGTCCAAGGTGCACCCTGGGCATTGATCCAAAATGCATTCCATTCATTTCTTCAACAAAAGGTTTCTTACTGTGGTGAAATTACAGATTCACAAAACCAGAACATTATCAAGTGCTGTGTCTATATGACAAAAATAATCTTTTTACAAATGGGTATAAAAAGTCCTCTTTCTGATCATTTAAGTCACTAATCATGTTTTGTTTATACAGTTTTATTACATGTTACCAGGTTTTTGTGATAGTGCTTCAGTTTAAAACATTCAATCTAAGTCACATAATTTTTTTTTTTTTAGCCTGTGGGCTTCTATTTATATTCCATTATGTGAAAACCTGAAATTTGTCCACATGATTTCTCTTGAGAACTGCAGGATGCCTCACACAGCTGCGTGTTAGACTGAACCAGTTTGTCCCTGTACTTGTGCGCTGTGTTTTTCCAGCTGCAGCAGACGGGGGGTAAGGAGAATCATTGCTGAGTGTTAACCATCTTACCTTCAGATCTAAGCAAAAGTACAGTCTAGAAAAGGGATGACAGGCGTTATAGATGGAGCTGTAGCTTACAGACCATTGACTGGAAGGAATGAAGTGTATGTGAAGAAAAATTAAATCACCCGTACATATGAGACCTTCCTGTTTTGTACATCTCACTCCCCCTCTTTATTTCTGTAAGTAAGAGATCACCTGTTTGTTCTGTGGGTCAATATATTATTGAGGGACTTTTTCAGTTCTTTTTACAGGGTAACATAGTTGACAAGATAGTTGACATTTTTTTCTGTCCTAAAGTCAACATAGCCATAACACCACATGCTATTTATACAGAAAAATTCTTCAAAATATCATATATACAAATGAAAGATATTACAGCAACACTGTTGACATAAGAGTGCAATAAATCCACATTTGACTTTATATTAAATAATTCAGAAAGAGGAGACAGAACATATGTTGGAGTCTGTCCAGTGTTTTCTTCAGGAGGAAATGACATCATGTGGAGCAGGTCATGTGATTTGAAATTAACACACTTCCTGTTTTTGTCATGAGTAACACAGCTGAAAGTGATTTCTTGTACACAGATACGATTTGTTATTTTCCATATAAAATTTGATATATTGCCAAAAAGGAATATCTGTCCTGATTATCTCAACTTAATAAGAATAACACAATCAAAACCATTTTAGAATAAGATGATTTTATTATTCTGAAAGTAAATACTTATAGAAGTTTAAAAAAAAAAACATGATCATAATGAACATAAAAAACCTTTATTTTTTATTTTTAATGAAGAGGTACGTATGTAAGATATGTCCCATAGACTTTAAAAGTCCCTCAATTACACATTGACTGGTATGTATTTGCCCAGTGCTTTTCTACAGTACCCAGTAGTCTGGCCTCTGCCATGAGGCATTTAGCTGAGCATAAACTCCACACAGACAGATCTGACAGCGGCATCCAAGAGTGATTTCATTCCAAAGTGCACAGGACTCATTCAGCAGTGTCTACCAACTACATGGACTCACTCACAGCTTCCACACACAGACCAACAGAATGATGAAGACTCATGCAAGACAACCTCAAAGGCTTCGCTCAGCAGCTTGCCACCACGCTGTTACGCTCCCTGAATGACTACATCTGTATATCTGACAAGATCACAGTAATTACAGAAGAGTCAGTGTTTAGAGTGACAGTGTGTCTGGATTAGACAACAGTTTGGGCTTGGAGGAATCTCAGATCAGTGGCAAGTCAGGCACTGCTGCTCACAGAGTCCAGATTCAGACTACTGAGAGGTAATGACTCAGGGAAATGCTACACACATTCCCACATATATACACTGCTCCCTCCCTCTCTCCACTGTTCCCCAGTGCCAGGCTGCCACACATTGTAATGATGACAAATACATCATTGCACTAGAATGCCAGAAGGCAGCCAACACACCTCACAAAACCTGTAGTATTTCAAGCAATTCTAGATCAATACATTTTTACTGATGCTGTATTTATGCTATGTACAATCTGAAAAGACTTACAGAGGCATTAAAATTGCATCATTTGATTGTCATGTGGTGTAATATTTCAATCTTTCACTGAGTTTTCTCTGAAGTTTACACTTCCAGCTGAATCAATGCAGATATGAATGAATGAGTGAATGAATTAGGGCTGCATGATATGGCAGAATTTGTGATATGCAATATGGGTGTACAGCATAATGATGACTGTAATATTGTGATATTTCTCATTCACCTAAAGAAATACCAATTTCATCTGCTAACAAAATTTTCCTTAATAATGTTAAAAGAAGCCAACTGTTTGTATGCTGACTCATTTATAATTTAAGACAAACTACTGTACAACTACAATCAATGACACAGTTCTGTGGTAGAACCTGATGATGCTGCTACCATAGACCTTCAGAAACAAACAGTCAAATATTTGGTCATTTTATTCACATATAACAGTGTATAAATTACATGGATGTGTTTCATAATAACTA